>CM055826.1:25237576-25276533 GCA_029582265.1 Zoroaster sp. YZ-2022
TCACAAATGAATGAATAAAGTTTGAACATTCTTTTATATAACATGTTTATCTTTACTTATTCTTCCTGTGCTAAGGTCAGACATAAAGTTTGTAAAATATGTCATGAACTTCATCAATGGCCTTGGGATCTGTGAATAGACCTTTATCATGTTGCATCCATCTTGTTTTACTTCCATTCAAAGCAGTGTAACCAAACTGAGGCTGGAAGGGCAAGTAGTTTTGTGACTTTTCTGTGTTATGATAATTGGTGTTATCTTTTCCAATGGGTATACAGGAAGGTGACCAAGATGGTTGTTGAGTGATAAAGGTCTATACCATCCTAGCCTTTATAGGGTTGGCCTAATCCAAAGAAAGAGTTGAGCCAACACATAGAAAGGGTTGAGGCAATACATTGAAGGAGTAGAACCTACCCTATAATGTGTTGAATCAGCCCTCAGAAGTGTTGGAACTAACACTTGGGTAGTGTTGCAACAACCCCTGCCAAGAGTGGATCCTACCTGAAAGTGTTGCAGCTACACTTTATAAAGGTTACATCTGTAACACTTCACACGGTGTTAGGGTGTAACACGTCATGGGGTGTTCGTATAACACTAGGAGTGTAGTCCTCCTCGCACTCTTCGTAAGTGTTAAAAATTACACTTCAAGAGTTACTTTTAACACTTCAGTTTTTAGAGTGTAAGGATAGGCTGCCGACGATCTTCTGCAATGCAGTATTATTGAAGGTTGCAAAGTACGCGTGAACAAGGAAATATTAGTTAAAAGTATATTTCATGTCATTCTAAATAGATAAACTTTCAAGCAACAAAATAAAAGAGATTGTAGATTTTCCACTGTCCTATAAAACCTGATGTTTATTTATACAGATCAGGGTAGTCGAGTTGCGAACACTTTTGTTTTCACTATAAGAAATGTAGACCTTTAAACACTGAGTAGCTGTTCACGAGTTTTGTATTATGCGCATATTTATTACAAACCACACATCTTTGTCAGCTTTGTCACATTGAAACTCTTTAAACATTTCTCAACTCTTATGACACTGCAGAATAGGCTACGCCTATCGAATAACAACATAAACGTTTACAATTTGCTAACCACGATTTAAGATTTTCTACGCAAAAATAACCATTACATATACACACCAGTTATGCCAAAATATTTTGTTCTTTGCAAAAATCTGGAAACAAATCGTTCCCTGGAATAATTCCAAAAGTTCAAGTTTTATGTCCAGCTAGTGAAGATGTACGGTCACGTAGACCAATATTGGCAGCATCAAATATGTTAATGTTTATCTGGTACTGAGACCTTAATATGACGCCAGTACACTTGAATGACCTACTTCATCTTTGTTATTAATTGACTGGGCACATATATAGTTTTCAAGTAAAATGAAACGTTGTTTTTGATGATAAAATAACTAAAAAATAGTCATGTATCTGCCCTCTATATACGTTGGATGTGCTTAACTGGGTAACGTAATATCGATGACATTTGAAATCGAGGCTGCTCCTTAAGACCACATTGATTATAATTACATACATAAGCTTCAAAAAGTTAAACTTATGTTGGTGATTATTAGAATCTGTGTATTTTAAAAATGTAATTATGAACTGTTATTAATGAAACTAAAAGAAACAGTTACACCAAGTTTAGAAATCAGTTGTTCCTATGTAATAATTATCACGGACAACTTACCCTCATAACACTTACAAAAATAACATTTGTATTAAAACTGTTAATAGTGTTTGTCATGAAATACATCACTGACAACGGGCTACCGTACTGGTAAGCGCACACTTCAACAGCCTTGGTCAAGGCTAGCCAGAGCCCTTTTGCTATTTCGCCGCGACACGTCTTATTTATAATTGGGTCAGCTACACGTCTTAAACTATAGGTAAGATGATACCATTTCGTAAAATCCCCGCTCTAAAACCTACGTGCTACATGGAACAGAGAATGTAAAAATTGTATATCTTTTTACTACAATATATCTTCTTCTTTTTTTTTACTTTAGCAGACTCAAGTCAATATAATAAAAGCCCAAGTAAAATAATGGCATTGACAACAATCTGTGATTGGTAACGTTGTCTATCTGAAAAACTTCTGTACAAGTTTAAAACCAACTTAATTGGGGTGGGAGATGACAACCTTCACGTGGTCCACCCTGTTTCAACTAATGTCATCAAACCGATGTATGCAGCTACTAGCACTCTAAGCTGCTCATCATCATACGAAAGAAGACCAACTTAATTTAACTGATCAAATAAATGCAAAATTATTAATTCTACCTGTCTGTGTATCTATAATATGTATTATAACACTATTATAATGAAAATATAAGAAACCATGAAAGTAAATAAAACGAATCGGTCACTGTCACGCTGATGGGTATTAAACATAGACACGTGTCAATCTCCTTCACAGACTACTTCACAAATATTATGCACGCGTTGCATCTCAGTCTGGCTGGCGATCAGCGTTCACATTTCCCATACACATCTCGCTTATACATCTATGCCATGATAATATTTAGAAAATTGTTTAAAATATACATAGATATACAAAATACATATTCTGAGTACTTTATCACATATGTAACCAAATGTTGTATAGATCTAACTATTTCCCTATTGAATAGGCCTATCTTTTTTTTAAACTTCAACAGATTCAAGTCGATATAATAAAAGCTAATTAGTAATATCTGACAATAATCGTTGATGGGTAACGTTGTCCATCTGAAAAGCCTCTGAACAGTTTTCAACCAACTTTATTTAACTGATCAAATGTAAAATGATTGTTTTACTGTCTGTGTATGTATAATATTTATTATAACACTATTAGTATTACTATTAAACCATTAAACCTAAGAAATCTATCAGTCGCTGTCACACTGATGGGTATTAAATAAAGGCACATTTCACTCTCCACGGGTATATATATATATATATATATATATATATATATATATATATATATATATATATATATATATATATATATATATATATATATATATATATATATAATTATATAATTGTAACGGTATTAACAAGGATCCCTTTAACTATCTCATTCCACAGGATCCTCGTACGGCCCGTTTCTATCTACTGCCCAAAATACACAAGGCAGGTAACCCGGGCCGTCCCATTGTGTCGGGTAATGGTAGCCCAACAGAACGTATCTCTGAGTTCGTTGACAGCTACCTCAACCCTCTGGTCTCTCATACAGGACACTACAGACTTCCTCCGTAAACTTGAGGGTATTAAACATCAAATACCCAATTCTGCCTTCCTTGTCACTCTGGATGTCTCAAGCTCCTCCTTATATACAAACATCCCCATGGCGAAGGCATAAATGCATGTGCCAACGCTCTCAGATCCAACAACCAAACCAAACCTTCAGTGAGACACCTCACAGATCTTATCCAACATATACTGACCAAAAACAATTTCACGTTCCTAGACAGAAACATTCTCCAGGTTCAAGGTACAGCGATGGGCACTAAGATGGCACCATCATACGCTAATCTGTTTATGTCTGACCTTGAAGACAGATTGCTATCTTCTGCCCCCCCCCCCACCCCCACCGTCCTCTAGTATGGTGGAGATTTATTGACGATATATTCTGCATTTGGTGTGGTGGCCAAGATAGCCTAGATGAATTCATCAACTACATTAATTCATTCCATGCCACCATCAAGTTCACTGCTAACTACTCTCCCAATAGCGTGAACTTCCTAGACGTCACCATCAACAAATCCCCAGGGCATCTCGACTGATGTCTATTGTAAACCCACTGACACTCATCAATACCTCCTTTCTGACAGCTGCCACCCCAAGCACTGCAAAGAGGCCATTGCCTACAGTCAAGCCTCCGTATAAGACGTATCTGTTCCACTGATACCTTATACAGGAAACGGTCGTCTGAACTGAGGCAAGACCTTGTATCCCAGGTCATAGCAAACGCAGGCTCCAACTAGCCATCAATAGGGCCCTCTGTACCCTCTTGGCTACCTGGGTAACAAGAAACCGTTCCTAACAGAGTTCCCCTGGTCACGACTTATCACCCCAGATTACCCAGACTTTCTTCTATCGCAAATGATAACATGACTATTCTACACTCCTCTGACAGGTTACGCTCAGCCATCCCTGAGCCCCCTTTGATTGTTTTCCGTCGCCCCGTAACCTCGGTGATATATTGGTTCGTGCTAGGCTCTAGCACCAACAGTGACCTTAACGTCACTGATCATGAATCACCACAGGGGTGCTCCAAGTGTAACCGCTCGAGATGCAAAACCTGTTTGTATCTCAAACCTGCTCAGAAGGTGAAAAGCCACAGTACTGGTCTCACCTACAACAATCAGAACCAAATCCCAGTGTGACACACCCAATGTTATGTAATCTCATGTAAAAGATGTGGTATACAATAATTATGTAGGGGAGACAAAGACCAAACTGTGTCTCCACTTTGCCAACCATGTTTCCTCTGTGAAAACTAAAAAACTCTACCCTGTGGCTATCCATTTTAACAACCCTAATCATAGCATTAATGATGTTGAAATCATTATAATTGAAGCCTGTACTAGCAATGATACACATCGCAAACTTAGGGAGTCACACTGGATACATCAACTGAAAACACTTTAACCCTATGGCCTCAATATCAACACAGGTATCAAATAACCCAGCTACCTTTACCCATTTCCAGGCATTTGTTTTAACCTTTAATTTTTTCAGGTTTTTGTCCTAACCTGTTCTATTTTCAGGTATTTGTCTTAACTTCTTCCTTTTTCAGGTATTTGCTTTAACCAGTTTTTTCATCTATTTGGTTTAACCTGTTCTCTTTTCAGGTATTTGTTTCAACCTGTATTCCTTTCAGGTATCTGTTTTAACCTGTTCTCTTTTCAGGTATCTGTTTTAACCTGTTCTCTTTTCAGGTTTTTGTTTTAACCTTCATTCTATTTTAAGGTATTTGTTTTAACCTGTTGCTTTATCTTGTATAATTTTACAGTTTTTCCAACTGTCTCTTATAGGACTATTTTAATTTAGCTATCTACACCTACCCACCAACTCCTCAATTTGTAAGGTGTAAAACACCCCTTTTTTGTTGTATCCCTTTGTGTATTGTCCTATGTTTATGGCAGCTTTACTACAAGCTGCCACCTCTACCTATTGTGTAGCTCAATAATCCCTCTTTACCCTAGCTTCACCATAAACTGCCACATTTACTTATTGTGTGGCCTATAATCCCTCCTTTGTTCACTTCTGATACTCCTATTGGCTTTTTCTAGACTGATGCTTATCTTTAATTGGCCACTATTTTCCCGCCTTTTTTGGATCCCGCCCCATGATCCTTTGCTTTCCCTTTTCCCTATAAATGGATGAGTTTTTATGTTGTACTTTGTCAAAGCCTCTGATATGTTATACATTTAACCAATTGAACAAAAACAATTGTATTAGTAGTAACATGCTAAACCTTGTATTTTTTAACGTCAGAATTTTCAACGGACTTTATTTAACTGATCAAATAATTGTGGAATATTTATTTTACTGTCTGTGTATCTGTAATATGTATTATACTATTATAATTATTAAACAATATAAGAAACCATTAAACCAAGTAAACGAATCAGTCGCTGTCACGCTGAATGTATTAAACAGACTACTTCGCAAATATACGCGCGCGTTGCTGGAAATCATCGTTCACATTTCCCTGTACAATGTACAAATGAAATGGAAGATGCCTGAACAAGTTGAAGTCCTACAACAATGGGAACAATAGGAGGTCCTCGGTTTACAGTAAAAACAAATGTGTGTGTGTGTGTGTGTGTGTGTGTGTGTGAACGTACACACCATTCGTTGTGGGGTCCAAAACACAATAGAACAATTGGACCCCACAAGGTAACTATAGAAAATCTTGTACCCCACAGGAGAATTCTATAGAAAAGGGATAATAGAACGAACAAAGGAATACCCCACAAATCAATGTGCGTGAGGGTGTGTGTGTGTGTGTGTGTGTGTTTTTTATAATCGAACAATCTAGGTAGGTGGATTATTAAACGGAAAACAAACAATCGAAAACAATCGAAAGAAAAATATGGCTAACTGTTGTTGACTGTGGTTGTAACAATGATATACACTATCTGGCGAACTAAGGTCAGTTTTGCTTTTTTTCCCTTTTTTTTCGTTCCCTGGGACAGCATGCATTACGAAAATCGGCTTGCGCGTGTGCACTGTGGTATTTGCGAAGAAATATATGGGTCATGGGTCATTCATACATCTCTATACCGGGGTTCAGATATCGAAAGGTCGATGGTGAAGTTGGCACACTAGACGATGAAGTTGGGGCAGCCGGTGTGGTTGACATTTCAACATCGGTAGATTTCCGAGCTTGCAGAATCGGCAAACGCCAGCTGTGCCCACAGTAAATACGTGTGAAATAAGGTGCGACGACGTTGCGTACCTCTTCACGACGAATGCAAAACATGATGCAGACAACCACGCCCTTCAACACAAATAACATTGAAATAAACTATAATTTAGTTTTTCGTCCGTCAACAATAATCACTGAACGTGTTTATTAGTATGAAATTTTAAAAGCTTAAATTCAACACCAGTATACAGGCATGATCCTATTTTTTCATCCAGGAAAATACAACATTGTTTAGGCCAAAAAAGTTTCTTTTTGCCAACAGGGAAATACGTGACACATGTATACGCGGGGCCCAAATTTCCCACATACAAAGTATGGTGGTTAAGAGAGGTCTCACAAATCAGGCAAACGTTCATGCCCCTATGTGAAAAAGTCGTTAAAAACACAGCACAGCAGAATTTCAATCCAGATCCAGAAATTTTGGCTGCAATCGTTTCATAGCAAAAGAAATAATAATAAAAAATGCCGTCGCGCGGGTCTGAGGCGACACAGGCGGAGACCAGAGACCGGATACTTTTTATAGCCTTACTGGATTCAATTTCATTTCACA
Organism: Zoroaster sp. YZ-2022; assembly: GCA_029582265.1. NCBI lineage: Eukaryota > Metazoa > Echinodermata > Asteroidea > Forcipulatida > Zoroasteridae > Zoroaster > Zoroaster sp. YZ-2022. The sequence continues at coordinate 25,244,557 of CM055826.1, forward strand.
ATCAACAGCATTTACACAGTCGTCAAGTGTAAAAAATCTTAATCAGGGACCAAGAGCTGCTGAGCAAACATCCTAGGCAACAATGGTTAACAACCAAATTGTCATGTAATGTAAATTGTTTATAGTAGGTTCTCAGCAAAATTTTGCTTAGTAGACACATTTGCTGAGCAATATTTTCTGCTTAGCTGCTCTATGCAATTGGACCCAAGTCACCTGTAATGAGTTGGCGAGACAGAAGATGAGCTGGAAGGTGAACGTGGCAACATCAATCGCCAGGAATCCAAAACACCAAGTCAACCCCATCAGGGCGGAGATTACAATGGCATTCTGGAGGCGTTTGGAGATCTGCTGAGAGCGCGATGCCTCTGTGACCTTCAGGAGACTGCACATGACCAGGATGTAGGTGATGATGTTATGAATGAGGATGAGGCCGATGGGGGCAAGGAGACCAAGGTACATCGCCAGACCAGGGGAGATGAAACAACTGGTGTGATGAAATAAATGTGGGATTAATATGGGAAGTATAAATAGCAAGACGGACAACATAGCCTTGCATCACATGCAAGTATGCATAGAAAGTGTCCAAAAACTTGTACGCATTAGGACACATGGTATGATAGATGCTGATAATAACTGTAACAATTTGTTTGGTGTAAGTTAGCTCTGAAATATTTATATTTGTTTCATAAAGTAGATACTCCATGTTCTCAGTTACAGTATAAAGTGGAATCCCCGACATCACGTTGTTTCTTAATTTGTGTTTCCATGAACGTTCTCCACAGCTCCATAGTAACAATTGTCACAGTGTGAATCATTGAATCTGTGTAGGATCATTGACACTGTACATGAAATCGCTCATCATAAAATACTTTTAGGTGACTTACTAGTGTTTGTTGTTATAGTAATCCGTTGCCGCTACCAAGGTAATTGTGAGAACTATCAACGGAGATCCTAGGAAAGAATAACAATAGATAGATTGATGATGAACTCTAACACTTTTAATGCTTGCAATTTTGATAACTGAAACATTATAAAAACACCCACAAAAGCATATTAAAAAACACTGTAATAAGTAAAACGGACTTTCTGTCACGAATAGAAATACATTCTAAATTCTGTAATTCTATTTGACAATCTGACATGGCAAGAGAAGATTGGAACACTGAATTTAGCAAACAAAACTCACCCCAAGCAATGAGGCAAGCCTTGACCATATATCGAGGTGTATCTTCAGGGAATACCTTCACCGTACTGACGTACATGTTCCTGGCTTCAACAGCCATCCACATCATCGTGGTCAGAGCCAAATAGTGGAGTAAAGCAGCCACAAACACACATCCACCTCCAGATCCCTTAATAATATAAAACATTGAAACCTGTGTCACTTTTCCTTTTAACAAACACACAACATATGAGCTAAAAAAAAGGACAGGGCAGTTCTTTGACAAGTCCGAGAAGTCAAAATATAATATTTAAATTAAGCTTTCATAGTTTCCAGTAAATGGAGCAAGATCTGAGTTGCTGAATGAGAAATATGTGCATCACCCCTGCCTGGCCTTACCATGAAATATTCGTCTCATAATGTCATCCAGTGAGATACCATGACACTGTGGTTTAAAATCTATACATCACCCTTCACTCAATTTAACACAATATTTCAACAAATTGTTGAAACCAATATAGAAAGCTAAATATTGGAAATTTACAGCAGATTTATATTTTTTTCTTTTCGCTAGATTTAGGGAATTTCTGTATACCCATGCCATTATGAAGCCTCCTCCTGACATTACCCAACCCCCTTCCACTTGCCCTACCCCTTGTAAAATACGAAAGACTAAACAATTTATGGATTTTAAACTACTGTGCAAAATATAACACAGCACATATTATAATACCAATACATTATATTACTCTTACCGTGACACTGTCGACACCAGCATGGAAAACAATGTACAACATCAGTAAGGAAATGCAGAAATTGTATTCTGAACCCTCCTCCTGACTTTACCCAACACTTTACCCAATGTAGCGGTACGCCTTGCACAAGTCTAATCTATGTATCCCAGCATAACATGGCCGCTTACATGCCTGTATGTGAACTCGTGTTGTTACTAAATAAAGTTTGACTAGTGTTCAAAAAAACGGAGTCCACAACATTCTTTATGGTGTCAGTAAGTACTGGAACTGTTTCTTTTTTTTATGTCATGGCCACTTTTGGCAATATTGGAGAGTTTTGTGAGAAGAAAGAGACATGGAAAATGTACACTGATCGTCTCGGCGAATATTTCTCGGCGAACAATATCACTGACGCAACACGTAAAAGGGCCATACTCAACTCTGTTGTTGGTTCACAAACGTATAAGCTGATCAGCGATCTTCTTGCCCCTAAGAAACCAAACGAAGCTACATACCAAGAATTAGTGGATAGACTAGATAAACATTCCAAACCTACAAAGTCTAGCATAATTGCTCACTTCCAATTCAACAGCCGCTACCGGCGGTCTGGTGAATCAATCGCCGAATATTTAGCAGCCTTACGTGCACTTGCAAGTGACTGTAACTATGGTCAAAATCTTGATGAAATGCTGAGAGACCGGCTTGTTTGTGGTGTATAGGATGAACGAATCCAGAAATCTCTGCTTGCTCAACCAGAGGACAAACTTGATCTCAAGCGCTCAGTGGAACTTGCACAATCAATGCAGCTCGCAGGTGACCAGGCCAAAATGTTGACGGTCTCTTCCAGCACCATTGCAGAATCAAGTAACAGCGTCAATGCTTTTAAAAAGAAACAAGCCCAACGCTCCAACAAGTTGAACCAATGGCAGAAATCTTCACGCAGTAGACCTACACAGCAACAACAGCCCAGAACACCTTGTGGAAATTGCGGAACTTTTCACAAGAGGCGTGAATGTCCAGCGTATGGCAAGACTTGCCGCCACAAATGTAACAAAAAGAATCACTACGCTGATTACTGCAGAAGCAGCCGCCGTGTCTACACAGTAAACCCCGATCCATACTCGGAGGAGGACAACCCTTTCCCAGAAGAGCAAAAATTATTCCACATTCGAGCTCTAGACAACACCAACCTGAACTTGAAGCATGATATCCACGCTACGCTTGTGGTGAATAACACACATGTTCCTGTCCAACTTCACACTGGTGCACGTTGTAACGTCCTGCCCATGAAGGTTTACAATGTCATCGCACCACCTAAGTCCATTGATAATTCCAAGTCAACCACGCTCATAGCTTACAGAGGAAACGAGCTCCACACAGTTGGACTAGCTGCACAGCCGTGTCGCATCGAATCATCACAGACTGACCACAAGATTGACTTTCACATTGTTGACGCGCAGGTGAAAGCTATACTCGGATTGACCGATTGCCTCCACCTAGGCCTGTTGTCTGTTAATAACTCAGTCTACCGCGTCTCAACTGACACAACATCGACTCAAGTTTTCAAAGACTACGAAGACCTGTTTGACGGCTCCCTCGGGACACTACCAGTGATCTACACCATGACCATTGACCCTAATGCTACACCGGTTGTCCGTCCTCCACGTCGCATCCCGGCAGCGATGCAAGACAAGGTCAAGTCTGAACTCAAACGAATGACTACCCTCGGTGTGATCACTCCAGTCTCAGAACCGACAGACTGGGTTTCTTCTATGGTCGCAACCCATAAGAAAAACAGCGAAGAGATCCGCTTGTGCATCGACCCTCGCGACCTTAACCAAGCACTGAAGCGCCCACACCACCCTCCGCGAACAGTAGAGGAAGTTGCCGCCAAGATGGATGGCGCCACTGTTTTCTCAGTGCTTGATGCTAAATGCTTCTTCTGGCAGATCCCCTTAGATTACTAATCATCATTGCTGACCACATTCAGCACGCCACACGGCAGGTATCGCTTTCTTCGCATGCCATATGGTATTTGTTCTGCTTCTGATGTGTACCAGAGAACCATGGAGCAGTTATTCGCCGATCTGCCATGCTCCATCATCGTCGATGACATACTAGTTTGTGGACGTACCAAAGAGGAGCACGATCAAAATCTCCCAACTGTCCTCGATCGGATACGCAAAATCAACATGCGCCTCAACCCCAAGAAGTGCCGATTGGGTCTCACACAAGTCTCGTATGTCGGTCACGTCTTCACCGCCACTGGTCTTAAGCCTGACCCAGCCAAAGTCAGTGCTATCACCGACATGCCTCCACCTGACGACGTCACTGCCTTACAACGCTTCCTTGGCATGGTGACGTACCTAGCCAAGTTTGTACCCAATCTAAGCGACTTAGCAGCCCCACTACGCGAGCTCACACATAGTGACGTCCATTGGTGTTGGTTAGACCAACACAATGCAGCATTTCTTGAGATCAAGGACAGGATCGCTAACGCGCCGACACTCAAGTACTTCGATGTCTGCAAGCCAGTTACAGTGACCTGTGATGCCTCTAAGTTCGGCCTTGGTGCAGCTTGCCTACAAGAGGGTGCCCCTGTCGCGTATGCTTCGCGTACTATGACTGAAACTGAAAAACGCTACGCACAGATCGAGAAGGAACTGCTTGCAGTTCTGTTTGCCTGCACGAAGTTCCACGACTACATATATGGAAAAGACATTGTAGTTGAAACGGATCACCAGCCACTGTTCACCATCGTCAAAAAGCCTCTGCTGAGTGCCCCTGCACGGCTTCAACGCATGCTTCTCCAGTTGCAGAAGTACAACTTCACCCTCGTGTACAAGAAAGGCAAAGAACTCTTTCTTGCTGACACTTTATCTCGCGCACCCATGTCAACAACTGGTACTGGGAATCATGACCTGGAAGTAATGACCCTTCTGCCAATCTCTGATGCACGACTTGAACAGCTCAAAAAAGCAACTAACTGTGACTCCGCCATGCAAAAGCTCGCTGATGTCATCAGTCGTGGATGGCCTTCACATATCAACAATGCCCCACCAGAGGCTCGCCCCTACTTCCCGTTCAGAGATGAACTGGTTCTTGAACGTGGCATCATCTTAAAGGGACATAAGGCCATTGTTCCCAAGTCACTACGCGCAGAATACATCAAAATACTGCATGACGGTCACCCAGGTATCGAGGCTACCAAACGCAGAGCCAGAGACGTAGTCTACTGGCCATCAATGTCCATGGATATCGAACAGTCCGTCTCTGGATGCACAGTTTGCAACGCTACCAAAGCCCACCAACAGAAAGAGCCACTAAAAAGATACCCCCACCCAGCCTCCCATGGAAACTCATTGGAGTTGACCTATTCCACTGGAATGGCATGGATTACCTAGCCCTTGGCGACTCATATTCCAGCTGGTTTGACTTCGCTTCGCTTGACGACACATGTGCCTCTACAGTTATTGAGGTACTGAAGAGACAATTTTCCATCCATGGGATCCCCCGCATTGTTATCAGTGACAACGCGCGACAGTTTCATTGCTTCGCCTTCAAACAGTTTGCACAGTCATGGGGTTTCCAACATACAATTAGCAGTCCCCATTTCCCTCAGTCCAACGGCCTTGCACAGAGCTCCGTCAAGCGCGCCAAACAACTCCTCGAGAAGACAAAACGCGAAGGCTCAGACTTATACCGCAACCTGCTGAACATTCGCAACGTCCCAACCAACCCTCAGCTTGGCTCACCTTCCCAACGTCTCATGTCACGGCGTCTTCGAACAACCATTCCCACTCGACGCCCCTCCTTAAACCCACCATTTACACACGCGTCACAGCCCAGATACGAAAGAGACGCCAGCAGCAGAAGTCCTCATTTGATAAATCTGCTAAACCCCTCCGACCACTGAAACCAGGGCAAGTCGTCCGTCTCCAATCACCCAAAGGACACGATCAGCTCGGAATTGTCCAAAAGCATTCTGTCAACCCCAGATCATATACTGAACAGCAAAAGAAACGCAAATTTAATTTGCAATGTTTGATTGAATAAAAGTTAACCATATTTTGACGTTGGCTGTTTTGCTTACTGGAGGCGTGTGCAGAGAAGTGTAAAGCGTGCGCAGCATGAGTTTTATGGTGCTGCTGCTTGCCAGGAGCTCGGGACATGTTGATATCTGCAAAGGCACATAATGCTAACGAGCGGCACGTGCAAGACGTGCAGCTTGAAAGTAATGCAGCAGTTGATTTCTATGGTTCATTTGCAATAAAAGGAAACTACTGCACGCTTGCTGTCACTCCCGTTTTGGACACAGCAACCATGCCAAGACTGACATCAGCACAGCGTGAACGGGCTATCGGGCGTTTGACAGCTGGTGACGTCCCTCAGGCTGTTGCAGCAGCATTCAACGTTCACTTCACTACAGTCTACCGTCTGCAGCAGCGTTTCGCGGCCAGAGGAGTGACTGATGATCGACCAAGAAGCGGAAGACCTCGGGTCACTACCCCGAGGCAAGATCGGCACATTTTTCGCAATTATCAGAGAGACCGGTTCCTGACAGCCTCAGAAAGTGCCCGAATCACCATTGGACCTCACCAGAGGCCAATCAGCAGTGACACAGTGCGTCGCCAACTTCGTGAGCGAGACCAGCGGAACTGCCGTCCAGCTCGAGTGCCAGTCCTCACTCGTCGACACCGTCTGGGCACGCCTTCAGTGGGCCAGAAACCACGCCAACTGGAACTGGAGGCAATGGCGTACTGTACTGTTCACAGATGAGAGTCGGTTTTGCATCAGCAATGCAGACGGTCGTGTCAGAGTGTGGCGGAGGAGAGGTGAACGTTTCCAGGACAACTGTGTCATGGAACACAACGCATGAGGAGGGCCGAACGTCATGATCTAGGGTGGCATTGGCCTCAACCAGCTGCTGGGGCCAGTTTTCTTCCAAGGTCTGGGTCCTGGTCAGGGGAACAGCGTTAATGCTCAGCGTTACATTGATCAAATCCTTCGACCTCATGTGGCGCCATTTTTCCATGCCCACAACAACTTCATTTTTCAGCAGGATAATGCAGTGCACATTCAGCAAGGGTCACACAGGACTTCCCGCATCAACAGAACATCCAGACGATGGTGTGGCCCGCACTGAGTCCGGACTTAAACCCCATTGAACACTTTTGGGATATGCTACAGAGAGAGCTGAATTCAGTCTGTCCCAGACCAATGACAGCCGCACAGCTTCAGCAAGCCATTACCCAGTCCTGGAACAACATCCCCAGAGCCTCAGTCAATCGTCTTGTCCACTCCATGAGACGAAGGTGCCAGGCCGTCATTGATGCCAATGGAGGTCACACACGGTATTGATCCACAGGAAGTGACTTGTTCGTTTTGTTGAACATTGGACTGTACAGTTTGAAAGACAAATGTCCAAAGAACATTTTGCCCAAATTTCGTTTCGATTCATTGAACGGTTATCATGAATGAATTTTCGTCTAATTTGATTAAACTGGATCTGAACAAACATTTGCGTTTCTTTTGCTGTTCAGTATACATCGTCAATGCCCAAGGCACACTCTACCGCCGCAATTGGAGACACCTATTACCAGTCCCTGAACCACCTCCACAGCAACAGCACTTACCTGACTTCTTCCTACCTCCACAGGATCCACTGCCTCAGCCCACCATCGCCCAACTACCTCCACCACAGCCAGTCGTAACTCGTTCTGGTCACATCTCCAAGCCAAATCCTAAATACACTTAACAGTTTTGTGTAACTGTTATAACCTTGCCCACACTGGATATTGTACTGTTGATCCCATTTTTATGCTGATGACTCTGGACTATCCCTGACTATCGGACTCCTTGTAAATAGTTTGCCTATTTCACATGTGTTGTACACTTCAAAGATAAGGGCAGAATAATCCCTTGAACACGCATTGAGTACTAGACAGTCTATCTCAGTACTCCAGGCATTAGAGTTAGTACTGTTTTGTCTTTTAACGCCTTATTGCTTGAACCTCCGGTTTGTTTCTCAGAAGAAAGGATAGTTAATTGTTTATCTTGCTACATTTACGCAACCAGTGTTTAATTTTTTTAGATAGTGATCTTCAAGTCAGTGAAACACTCGGACTCTAAATTACCAGACTTCAGTTTACAAATTCACTTGATCAAACCAATGTTCATTTTATAAAGCTGATTGTTTTATTCAAGTGTTAAAACAAAACTTCGAAGAGAGGATGTAGCGGTACGCCTTGCACAAGTCTAATCTATGTATCCCAGAATGCATCACTCATAACATGGCCGCTTACATGCCTGTATGTGAACTCGTGTTGTTACTAAATAAAGTTTGACTAGCGTTCAAAATAACGGAGTCCACAACATTCTTTATGGTGTCAGTAAGTACTGGAATTGTTTCTTTTTTTATATCATGGCCACTTTTGGCAATATTGGAGAGTTTTGTGAGAAGAAAGAGACATGGAAAATGTACACTGATCGTCTCGGCGAATATTTCTCGGCGAACAATATCACTGACGCAACACGTAAAAGGGCCATACTCAACTCTGTCGTTGGTTCACAAACGTATAAGCTGATCAGCGATCTTCTTGCCCCTAAGAAACCAAACGAAGCTACTTACCAAGAATTAGTGGATAGACTAGATAAGCATTCCAAACCTACAAAGTCTAGCATAATTGCTCACTTCCAATTCAACAGCCGCTACCGGCGGTCTGGTGAATCAATTGCCGAATATTTAGCAACATTCTTTACCTAACACTTTACACTTTTCCATTTACAATTTATGGATTTTAAACCATTGTGCAAAAGTGGCTCACAATATAACACAGCACATAATGTAATACCAATACATTTTATATTACTGCAATACCTTGGCATTGTCGACACCAGCAAGGAAGACAATGTACAACATCAGTAAGGAAATGCAGAAATGAATAAAAATCTGTCGAGATTTGCCAGTCCGAAGTTTCCTGGGTTGTAGAGAAAATCACGTGTGTTCGTTACATCAGAAATGGCTATAAAGCACATGTGGTGGCCAAAGTGTAAAAGATGGTTGTTTGACATTATAGGCATAAAGCTAGGATTGGACATTAGTTTTGGGCTAGGGATTCTATTTGATGCTGATATGGCTAAGCAACTTACGTCGGATATAAAATATATCCTTGGGTGGTCTCTTCCACAAGTCCAAATCTTCATATTATGAAGATTTGGACTTGTGGAAGAGACCACCCAAGGAGATCCTTGAAGTCTGTATTATTCATATGGATAGTTGCATGTAACGGGAGCTGCGTGGCAAGTAGCCCTATGTTTAATACATCAGAAATTCGAAAAGTGTTGTCCTTCGAAAAGGCTCTCAAGACCTATCTTTTCCCCAAATCTTAGCTGATTGTTCTTCTTTGTTTTGTCTTCTTGGTTCCTTATTTCCTTTCTTTGTTATAGCACCTTGTATCTTTTGGTAATTTGGCGCTTTATAAATCCAGTTATTATTATTATTATATATTTCAAACAAAATGGTGATTTCTGAAATAGAATAAATGTAAACATTATTGGTAGGGAACATTATTACTACAGGAATGATACTTCAGACTCCATGACGAAACAATTTTTCTTTGAAATTATCAACAAATACAAATAATAGGTTCAGTGATGACGAAATTTGCCCAAAAAGTCACAACAATGTACTTATCATATTGCAGAGGTGTGATTGATGTATGGGGATAATATATTAAAGAAAGGTTTATTTTTTATTATTACTCCTTACCTGATAGCGAGATATATGATCAACGTGACAGCAAGAGCTACGATTGACAGGGAACAGCCTACTTGACTGATGATGTCAAGTGCTCGTTTCTCTGGGGTGGTGTCAGCGGGTTTCAGTCCCTTTATATCATAAAATTAAATAGAAAACAATGTTTCAGTTGTTACCGAATATTGCGATTAACCTCACGATTAACATCGTGGAGCGAATTTTAAGCCATCAATATATACTTAATCCCATCAATAGCTGCAGTCCAGGATCCTCCTGAAACGTTCTAAACGTCGATGACAACCAGAATATCACTTCTTTCAAGAACAAATCATTTCACATGGTACTATACGTAAATCTAGTCTTTTTTATGCTGTATTCACAATGCAAATCACTCTGATGAATTTTTGTGAGATGTTCACTTTTGGGAAATGTTTAACACGAAGAATGTGTTCCCGCAAATTTGGGCAATGTTAACCCAAATAAAAGTATAAATAATTTTGCAATTCGTACGTGGAATAATTCAAACTTAATATATATATATATATATATTGTAAGTTTACAATGATTTTATTCGTTTTATATAGCCTAAATACCAATGTGACTGCTACCAATCTACCAATGAGACTGCAACCTGTTTGAATAAAATTGAACAGTGTGTTGCTGAGATCCAGGAGTGGATGGTGCTAAACAGGCTCAAGCTCAATGGAGATAAAACAGAATTTCTGCTTATTGGCACTCATCAACAGCGTGCCAAAGTTCATTTGCCGAGCATTAACATATCCAACTGCACCATCTTGCCCAGGGATCAGGTTCGCAACCTCGGAGTCATTTTTGACTCATCACTAGGTTACAGTGCACACATTTCCATGGTCTGTAAAGCTGCATATCATCAGCTGTATAATATAAGACTGAGCAGAAAGCACCTCACTGATCAAGCAGCAACAACTGCCATACATGCATTCGTCACCTCCCGGTTAGACTCTTGTAATGCCCTGCTGTATGGCCTTCCACAGTATACCATATCTCGCCTTCAGCGATTACAGAACATAGCCGCGAGGATTCTTACTGGCACAAAACGCAGAGAGCACATCACTCCGGTTCTCAGATCTCTACACTGGTTGCCTGTTACTTGCAGGGTTCAGTATAAGCTGATCACTATCATCTACAAGGCTTGCCAAAACCTTGCCCCTCAATACCTAACTGATCTGTTGATGCCACACACAAGTGCCCAGTCGCTTAGGTCATCATCTGATACAACTCTCCTCAGGGTCCCAGTAGTCAAATTGAAATCAGCTGGGGAAAGAGCATTCTGCAGGGTGGCGCCACAGCTATGGAACAAGTTACGGGAACTGAACTCCCTGACTGTATTTAAATCACGTCTTAAGACTTATCTTTTTAATATAATATTATTTTATTATAAGGAATATAATTAGTTTTAATTCGTCATACATTTTTATCATGTACATGTGCTGTTAGTCTTTTGTATCTGTACATGTAATTTTTAACTGATGTGATGTTTGGAAATTTTTGCATACTTTAATTACACTATTGAACGGGTTTTTAACGGGTTTTTGAATGTTTTTAACTTTTTATTTTTAAATTTCAAGTTAAACTTGGACAGTTTAAATTTGATTGTTCTGCGCCTATGAGCAAAATTTATTTGGATATATGGCGCTATATAAATGCTATTATTATTAAATACATACCACAAGGATGGCGAAATTGGTAGCATGGTTGCAGTTGCATGATACTCTTTTATTGGTCAGATTTGTGAAGTTACAACCGTCTGTTGACCAATCACCGACTTTCTTTTCCAGACCAAAATCCCAGAAGACACACCGGATACTGGTTAAATCCTCCTTAGTTATATTATCATGTGCCTGAGGTGATAATACAAAGATGCATTTAATATCACATACTGCGGTGAAATCTGCAATTTCAAGCCAATTTTCAGGTCCTCTAGCAACCTTCAATTTGTTCCCGAGACAGGACGGGCGAGTTACGGGGACAGGGCCTTCTCCAACTTTGCCCCCAGTTCTCAAATTTTCTGCCAGTAGATCTTAGAGAATAGTATGATCTGGTACTCGATCTTTACACAGAAACTCAAGGCAAGTTTGGACACAAGCATTTACCCCATATTTATGAATGAGTTTGCCTTTCTAGATCTAGGCCTGCGCTTTTGAATGATCTCTAGATATAAGTGCGCCTGAAAAGTGTTGTGTTATTATTATTATCTCAGGAAATTGCACAAATTTGTTTGAACAAAAGCTAAAAAGGAGAAACAAACATTTCAGCCGGCCAATAATATGAAATATGCAATGCCAAATACACACATGATACAATTAAAGTGCAGGTTCTGTAAAGTCAAAGCAAAGTAAACGCGGTATTGGTGATATATGGATAGAAAAATGTACACACGTAAAATGTACCAATCGTTTGAATAGGGACCAACAGTCTTACAGAAACAGATTCAAATGCGATGAGAAAGTAAATTACAGATACAAAGACCCCAGTGAACAACTAAACTTACGACCCATAGCGGAACTGGTTTAGCGCAGATAAACTGTACTGATGGTCTTTAAATGGTCTTCATTGCATCTCATCTAATGTCTTAATAGTATTCTTACCAAGAAATCTATGGCCAATGGTTCTGTGAGGTTCACGAGTTCAACATCTTCCACCGTCAACGAGACCACATATCCGGCAACCTGAAGACCTGTGCCGTTACCTCCTCGGGATTCCTTGATCAAAGCCGAACTGAACAATGTGTCATCTGCGAAGACTACAAAACTGGCTCGGAGCTTGGTTGAGTTATCATCTATAAAACATTCACGAAAACGAGAAGTTAACTGTTTCACCACAACAACATTCTACAGGTTTGTTTGAAAACTCTTCCTTAAAGAGATCCTAACCCTTATGGATATAATTTTGTAATCCAATATATTAAAATATATAAAATTATCGAATTGACACTCAGAAGGCCAATGAATGGGTCATATTGTTAAAATTTAAGTATTATTTGTATTGTTTTTACTCAAGATTGATGGTCCCAAGCCCGGATAAATGGGAGGGTTGCGTCAGGAAGGGCATCCGGCGTAAAACCTATGCCAAATCAAATATGCGGATCATGATCCGCTGTGGCGACCCCTCACGGGAGCAGCCGAAAGAGGATATTACTCAAGACTGATACACAATTCATTAAAAACAACACAACAAAACACTAACCATTAGCTGTCTGTAATAAGTCAGCAATGTTCCCTGGTAGTCGGATAGATGCCAGCACATCAATATCCTGTGGTATATCCATGCTATTACTAAACGTCATGACCTCAGTACCATCAAGTGTGCCCTCATGTGGTGGAGCTCGTCCGGCAGGTTGTATGGACAAAAAGCTTAGTCCATTACTGGCCAGCATAGGGTCAAGACTGACCGCCTCTACGTGGATTGTGTGCTGCTTTATGCTGACCTTTCCCTCTTGCCGAAGGGTCAGGGATATTTGGGTCTCAACAGACTGGACAATAGCCGACAAGCTAACGCCATCATCCGGTGAGTCCACGTCAGGTCCATAACTGACGATGACATTGTTGACAGCCTCAAGCACTGATTCAGTAACCTTCAATATAGTCATCGGAACAAAGAGATGTGCAATACTTGCTTTAAAAAAGCAGCAATACGTAGTGTATTAGTAAGACTAATTGCGGTGACACCACGTGAAATTCTCTATTGAGTTGTAATTAGTTCTGAAAAGAACTGGAGGTTACAACTCGACGTTTCGATCAGTATACTCTGATCGTCTTCAAGAGAAGTATTGCATTAAGAAGTACCGGTAGTGTATTAAGAACCAATAGAAAGCTTCTCATGAAAAGAGGCATACAAAGGCCAGTGGCCAGGCTACTACTAGTTGGTTTGTGATGTACGCGAATAGATAATATGTTGCAACTTCATAACCGAACTTCAATGGCACAGCAATGCCTTGTCTGTCATATACAAGGTAATATTATTTAGCTTATTTCCCATTGGAGCAGTCTGCTCTGATATCATTACATAAATGGTTGCTGGTTTTGGAACAGGCTAAATGGGCGATGTCGATCAAAACACCCCTGATATCAAATAACGCGGTCACGATCCTCATCATTAAATGTACTTCATACCAATAATTGACCCCCCCCCCCTTAGTTTCTTTGTTAATTGAATTATCTTCACCTTTAGGCCTAACATTGTTTAACAGTTCCTACCTCGGTATCACCTGAGCTAGCGCCGACAATGTTCTTTAAAATGATGGAAATAACATCTATGGGAACATCCTCTTCATCGTCAGATAATGATGATGATGTCTCATTGGCTAGAAACTCGGCCACTTCAGCAGCATTGCCTGTACTAACTGGAACCTGTGTGCAATAGTGATGTGTATAGAGGTATTAATTGATTTGTATTGCCATTGTGGTTTTTACTGGTACACCATTCGCTTTACAATGTGCATTCTCCTATGTATATCTACAGGCTCAAGTAACAAAAAGGGTCTAAACAAAGGTCTTAGCAAGGGTCTATTACAAAGGTCTACCACAAGGGTCTGCCACAAGGGTCCATCGCAAGAGTCTATTAAAATGGTCTATCACAAGGGTCTATCGCAAGGGTCCATCGCAAGGGTCTACAAGAACGGTCTATCGAAGAATCTATCAACAGGGTCTATCACAAGGGTCTATCACAAGGGTTTACCACGAGGGTCTATCACAAGGGTTTATAATAAGGGTCTATCACAAGTGTTTATTGCAAGGGTCTATCACAAGGGTCTATTACAATGGTTTATCATAAGGGTCTATCACAATGGTCTAACACAAGGGTCTAAACAAGGGTCTAAACAAGGGCCTATCACAAATGAGGGTCTTTCAATATTGCGTTATTGATTGGTTGAGTGGTGTACCATGGTTACCCACCATTGCGATATCTTTAAGGATGATATCTGTCCTGACTTCACCACAGCTGCGAGACTGATAGGCCCATTGAAAGTAAGTAGGTGGCTCCACTACTGAACACATCCTAACAGCTTTTGGAAGGCCAGCTGAGAATGAATGCAATTAATTAAATTAAGGCAGATCGATGGCCACAGAAACAAACAAATGTGTAAAGCCATACATTGGAAATACACACAAAAAGACAAGCAATGCTGATGGACGGAAAGACAGACAGAAGGGTAGACAGATTTGTAGACAGTTTGCAGTCAAGCAGACAGACACTTTTACACAGACATATAAACAAACATATTTCTACAGACATACTGACTAATAAGCAAGCAGAGTTAATTGATATCAAGATTCTGAAATCCTCATGGCAAACCATTCATTGTCTTGAGTGGACATCTTTCAATGGACTCTGCCGTTTCCTCAGGAATCGTAGCAGGCAATGTGAGCTTTCCAACGTCATCATCATCGGACGTCTCGTCTGCACAACGACCTTTTGACAATATCAGATAGGCATATTTAAAATAGTAGTTTAAAAAAAGAACATTCAAAAATTGTTCTCTTTCAAGTGCCATCTTGTAAGGTATTTCACAAATTCTATGAAAGCAAAGCCATTATGTTTACCCTTTTACATGTAAAGCAACACATTTTTAAGGAATCGTTGCTTGAAACGCCATTTAAAAACATGAGGCAATCTTCATCTTTTAATAACACTCTTTATACTGCACACATCTAACCGATCTTATTTTACTCACTCCAACACACCATTCATTAATGGAACTATTCATGCCTGTTATCATTATCAAAATAAATGTCACTTGATGTAGGCACACTGCAATTCTGTGATATAATTATGAGGTCTATCCCCGTCTAGATTGAGATTTGAACCAGTAAACACCTTTTGTATGGATAACGAGATATGTACAGCAACCAATTCTTGTGAATGTTTAAGCTTATTTCGCTGTATCGAGGAAAAGTGAACACAAATACAACATTTTGTGTTCACTCTAACATGGAATTTACGTTTCCGGAAAAAAAATTCATTTGGGAAAACATTTTAATGATTTGATAGCATCTCAGACCGAAACATTTTCAAGGGATAGTTGATACCGTTAATCATCATAAGTTTCATTTAAAACAATTTATGTGAGCATTTATTAATATTGAGGTTTCCAAATATTGTATAAGGGCATTAAGATTTTATTTTAAGTGTTATTTTGTGTCAAAACTATTCAAATTCTCTCACCGACAACTACGAAAAAGGAGCACTCCAAAACCAGTCCATGCTTTCCAAAAAACTGCTGATATGTTACTTTATGAGTGCCTTCAGGAAATATATCCCCAGGTGCTGCACTTGAGGAGAAGTTTGCTGTTCCATTCCATTCAGTTAAATCCGGTTCTTGCCAGTTCACAATGGTTTTAGTTGAACCAGGATTGGCCAAGACTGTCACAGTGGCTGGACAGACAATTTCAACAACTAAAACATAGCAAGAAATAAAAACAACATTAAAACAAATGTTTTAAAAGGTTCTTCAAAATGAACTGCCTCCATTTTAAACAGATAAATCAAATAACAAATAATCAAATGAGTTGATACAATTCAAATCTGTATATTTTTTTCTTTTGACGTATACATTTTCCATTTAGTTTTTAAGTAGTCAATAAGTTGTAACTGACTTTAAATTCAATGGAAATTAAATCATAACTCAAATAAACACCATCACGTTTCTACACAAACCTGTCACTGTAACGGTGAAACCACACGAGTTTTCATTGCCAGACATATCAGTGGCTGTATACATAACTCTCGTTACTCCTTCTGAGAAAGTTCCATTACCATCTTGGTTACATTCTGAGGAGGCGGTTGCATTGCAATCAAATGCAATATATACATGATTAATCGAGTTGTCGGTAAACCTTGGCGGTATCCAGCTGTGAATCACCTGATCTGATGACGAGTTGACAGGAATGATGGTGTGATTGGGACAGTTGTAGCTCATTGGGGGTTCATTATCTGGAATGTATCAGAAAACAAGAACATTGGTTATGAAGGCAAAACTGGTTTTACGAGTATGCTTATATAGACAATGTGACCTGTGATATCACACATCAATAAAAACATGGTATTCCGTCACGTAGCCATGGTTATAGTATATGGTTGTACAAATCACCAACGGCGACATTTCACCTTTCTCAGTGTGGAGTCGACCCGAGGGGGTTTTGTTAAAGCTTGGGTTTGACCACATTTTCATCCTTTTGCGTAATTTGATGCGAGGCCACAGCTCTTCGTTAGCATCAGTACATGTATAGTGCAAACTGTTTTATTCAATGGTGAAATACAAATTAACTCCCTTGTGGTTGTTAATTATTTCCTTAAGGCAAAGATCAGACCTTTAAGGCAAAATGAAATTACTTAAGGCGAGGTGATTTACTTAAGAAGAAATCAATTACTTAAGGCGAAGTAAATTACATAAGGCGAAGTGATTTAATTAAGGCGAGGTGAATTACTTCTACTTAAGGAGAGTGAAGGAAAACTAAAACTCAATAGACCCAAGTGCTGATGTTACAGAATGACACAAAGACAAAGTCACGCCCGTAAAAATATATATCCCGATAGCCGCCCAGCTATCCGTGCTATTCTCAGAAAGCACACTAGAACTCGTCGTCGCCCAGCTAAACTGCAAAGAATCCTTCCCACGGATCGCTGACATTATGAAGTCGCTCCTTCCTTACGCTACGTTCTTCACTCTGTCCGTCGCTCTGTCATCCTTTCTCTACGGTCAAACTGACTCCCGCTGCGGTCCAAACATAGAGAAAGGATAGAGAACCACACACGCAACCACATGCCCAACCCACGGCGCGCGCGCTGCTACTATGGCACGCCTAAGCACTAACACCAAGGCTACCATTCCAATATAATAAGTTATTCCGTCCGTTATTCCGTTTCGAGAAAACGTGAAAAATATATTAAAAGATTCAAATCTGAAATGGATAACTCCATGGATAAACTGGCCACTTTCAACATTAGAATGCACAAACAAATCACAGTACATTTTTACTATTTTCGTTAACGACACAACGAAATAAGCTGAAACTTTATTTCACAAATTGGTTTCTGCACATTCCTGTAAAGTTTGAATGTATTTATAAATCTTTATTAATGGTATTCAACTAAATCGAAGCTGCCAATTTATGATTACTAAACACAAACTGGTGCGTTAAAATAACACCAGTGTTGTATATGTATGTTTTTTAGGTGTTTGGGTATGTACCCGAAACACCTATTGTTTTTCTTCGTTTTTTTTTTTTTTTTAGGTGTTCGGGTATGTGCCCGAAACACTTCTTCTTCTTCTTCTTCTTCTTCTTCTTCTTCTTCTTCTTCTTCTTCTTCTTCTTCTTCTTCTTCTTCTTCTTCTTCTTCTTCTTCTTCTTCTTCTTCTTCAGATATCGAATTACGATAAATCAAAGTTTAATAATTATAAAAATCATATCTCAACAACCACAAGGGGTAAATTCACAAATTTGCGGGAACACATTCTTCGCTGTATCGAGGAAAAGTAAACACAAATACAACATTTTGTATTCACTCTAACATGGAATTTACGTTTCCGGAAAAGAAAAAAATTCATTTGGGAAAACATTTTAATGATTTGATAGCATCTCAGACCGAAACATTTTCAAGGGATAGTTGATACCGTTAATCATCATAAGTTTCATTTAAAACAATTTATGTGAGCATTTATTAATATTGAGGTTTCCAAATATTGTATAAGGGCATTAAGATTTTATTTTAAGTGTTATTTTGTGTCAAAACTATTCAAATTCTCTCACCGACAACTACGAAAAAGGAGCACTCCAAAACCAGTCCATGCTTTCCAAAAAACTGCTGATATGTTACTTTATGAGTGCCTTCAGGAAATATATCCCCAGGTGCTGCACTTGAGGAGAAGTTTGCTGTTCCATTCCATTCAGTTAAATCCGGTTCTTGCCAGTTCACAATGGTTTTAGTTGAACCAGGATTGGCCAAGACTGTCACAGTGGCTGGACAGACAATTTCAACAACTAAAACATAGCAAGAAATAAAAACAACATTAAAACAAATGTTTTAAAAGGTTCTTCAAAATGAACTGCCTCCATTTTAAACAGATAAATCAAATAACAAATAATCAAATGAGTTGATACAATTCAAATCTGTATATTTTTTTCTTTTGACGTATACATTTTCCATTTAGTTTTTAAGTAGTCAATAAGTTGTAACTGACTTTAAATTCAATGGAAATTAAATCATAACTCAAATAAACACCATCACGTTTCTACACAAACCTGTCACTGTAACGGTGAAACCACACGAGTTTTCATTGCCAGACATATCAGTGGCTGTATACATAACTCTCGTTACTCCTTCTGAGAAAGTTCCATTACCATCTTGGTTACATTCTGAGGAGGCGGTTGCATTGCAATCAAATGCAATATATACATGATTAATCGAGTTGTCGGTAAACCTTGGCGGTATCCAGCTGTGAATCACCTGATCTGATGACGAGTTGACAGGAATGATGGTGTGATTGGGACAGTTGTAGCTCATTGGGGTTCATTATCTGGAATGTATCAGAAAACAAGAACATTGGTTATGAAGGCAAAACTGGTTTTACGAGTATGCTTATATAGACAATGTGACCTGTGATATCACACATCAATAAAAACATGGTATTCCGTCACGTAGCCATGGTTATAGTATATGGTTGTACAAATCACCAACGGCGACATTTCACCTTTCTCAGTGTGGAGTCGACCCGAGGGGGTTTTGTTAAAGCTTGGGTTTGACCACATTTTCATCCTTTTGCGTAATTTGATGCGAGGCCACAGCTCTTCGTTAGCATCAGTACATGTATAGTGCAAACTGTTTTATTCAATGGTGAAATACAAATTAACTCCCTTGTGGTTGTTAATTATTTCCTTAAGGCAAAGATCAGACCTTTAAGGCAAAATGAAATTACTTAAGGCGAGGTGATTTACTTAAGAAGAAATCAATTACTTAAGGCGAAGTAAATTACATAAGGCGAAGTGATTTAATTAAGGCGAGGTGAATTACTTCTACTTAAGGAGAGTGAAGGAAAACTAAAACTCAATAGACCCAAGTGCTGATGTTACAGAATGACACAAAGACAAAGTCACGCCCGTAAAAATATATATCCCGATAGCCGCCCAGCTATCCGTGCTATTCTCAGAAAGCACACTAGAACTCGTCGTCGCCCAGCTAAACTGCAAAGAATCCTTCCCACGGATCGCTGACATTATGAAGTCGCTCCTTCCTTACGCTGCGTTCTTCACTCTGTCCGTCGCTCTGTCATCCTTTCTCTACGGTCAAACTGACTCCCGCTGCGGTCCAAACATAGAGAAAGGATAGAGAACCACACACGCAACCACATGCCCAACCCACGGCGCGCGCGCTACTATGGCACGCCTAAGCACTAACACCAAGGCTACCATTCCAATATAATAAGTTATTCCGTCCGTTATTCCGTTTCGAGAAAACGTGAAAAATATATTAAAAGATTCAAATCTGAAATGGATAACTCCATGGATAAACTGGCCACTTTCAACATTAGAATGCACAAACAAATCACAGTACATTTTTACTATTTTCGTTAACGACACAACGAAATAAGCTGAAACTTTATTTCACAAATTGGTTTCTGCACATTCCTGTAAAGTTTGAATGTATTTATAAATCTTTATTAATGGTATTCAACTAAATCGAAGCTGCCAATTTATGATTACTAAACACAAACTGGTGCGTTAAAATAACACCAGTGTTGTATATGTATGTTTTTTAGGTGTTTGGGTATGTACCCGAAACACCTATTGTTTTTCTTCGTTTTTTTTTTTTTTTTAGGTGTTCGGGTATGTGCCCGAAACACTTCTTCTTCTTCTTCTTCTTCTTCTTCTTCTTCTTCTTCTTCTTCTTCTTCTTCAGATATCGAATTACGATAAATCAAAGTTTAATAATTATAAAAATCATATCTCAACAACCACAAGGGGTAAATTCACAAATTTGCGGGAACACATTCTTCGCTGTATCGAGGAAAAGTAAACACAAATACAACATTTTGTATTCACTCTAACATGGAATTTACGTTTCCGGAAAAGAAAAAATTCATTTGGGAAAACATTTGAATGATTTGATAGCATCTCAGACTGAAATTTTTCAAGGGATAGTTGATACCGTTAATCATCAACTTTACACCGAGTAAGTTTCATTTAAAACAATTGATGTGAGCATTTATTAATATTGAGGTTTGCAAATATTGTATAAGGGCATTAAGATTTTATTTTAAGTGTTATTTTGTGTCAAAATTATTCAAATTCTCTCACCGACAACTACGAAAAAGGAGCACTCCAAAACCAGTCCATGCTTTCCAAAAAACTGCTGATATGTTACTGTATGAGTGCCTTCAGGAAATATATCCCCAGGTGCTGCACTTGAGGAGAAGTTTGCTGTTCCATTCCATTCGGTTAAATCCGGTTCTTGCCAGTTCACAATGGTTTCAGTTGAACCATGATTGGCCGAGACTGTCACAGTGGCTGGACAGACAATTTCAACAACTAAAACATAGCAAGAAATAAAAACAACATTAAAACAAATGTTTTAAAAGGTTCTTCAAAATGAACTGCCTCCATTTTAAACAGATAAATCAAATAACAAATAATCAAATGAATTGATACAATTCAAATCTGTATATATTTTTTCTTTGGACGTATACATTTTCCATTTAGTTTTTAAGTAGTCAATAAATTGTAACTGACTTTAAATTCAATGGAAATTAAATCATAACTCAAATAAACACCATCACGTTTCTACACAAACCTGTCACTGTAACGGTGAAACCACACGAGTTTTCATTGCCAGACATATCAGTGGCTGTATACATAACTCTCGTTACTCCTTCTGAGAAAGTTCCATTACCATCTTGGTTACATTCTGAGGAGGCGGTTGCATTGCAATCAAATGCAATATATACATGATTAATCGAGTTGTCGGTAAACCTTGGCGGTATCCAGCTGTGAATCACCTGATCTGATGACGAGTTGACAGGAATGATGGTGTGATTGGGACAGTTGTAGCTCATTGGGGGTTCATTATCTGGAATGTATCAGAAAACAAGAACATTGGTTATGAAGGCAAAACTGGTTTTACGAGTATGCTTATATAGACAATGTGACCTGTGATATCACACATCAATAAAAACATGGTATTCCGTCATTGCAAAATAAGCTGAAACTTTATTTCACAAATTGGTTTCTGCACATTCCTGTAAAGTTTGAATGTATTTATAAATCTTTATAAATGGTATCCAACTAAATCGAAGCTGCCAATTTATGATTACTAAACACAAACTGGTGCGTTAAAATAACACCAGTGTTGTATATGTATGTTTTTTAGGTGTTTGGGTATGTACCCGAAACACCTATTGTTTTTCTTCGTTTTTTTTTTTTTTTAGGTGTTCGGGTATGTGCCCGAAACACCTATTGTTTTTGTTCGTTTTTTTTTCGTTTTTTTCTCCTTCTTCTCCGGATAGATTGTCTACAAAAAAAACACATACTTGCAAACTTCACATGAAATTGAAACTTGGCATATACTTAGAACACGTAGATGAAACAAAATTTGTGACAAGAATTTGTGACGTCATGATGAGGTCATGAGATATCGAATTACGATAAATCAAAGTTTAATATTTAAAAAAATCATATCTCAACAACCACAAGGAGTAAATTCAAAATCTTTCCACCATTGTATAGATTGTTAATTGTGAAAAAATATTTACACAAAGGTGACCCCAATTTGACCTTACTTCCTGTCCAAACCGGAAGTCAAAGTTTAATATTTAAAAAAATCATATCTCAACAACCACAAGAGGTAAATTCACAATTTTTGTACCATTGTACAGATCGTTAATTGTCAAAAAATATTTACAAAAAGATGACCCCCAATTTGACCTTACTTCCTGTCCAAACCGGATGTCAAAGTTTAATATTAAAAAAATCATATCTCAACAACCACAAGAGGTAAATAAATTTTTAGCACCATTTTACAGATCGTTAATTGTCACAAAATATTTACAAAAAGGTGACCCCAATTTGACATTTACTTCCTGTCCAAACCGGAAGTCAAAGTTTAATATTAAAAAAATCGTATCTCAACAACCGCAAGAGGTAAGTACCGTTAAGCTTTGATTAAGACAACAAGGAACACTCAAGTATTTCGCACTCAACTCCAGCATCTTTGCTATGACTACAGTCATGTAAACCCCAGCCTCGGAACTCGCACTGGTTCAAGCCGATTTCATTGCCAATGCAGTGGACATCATCCATGTATATTAGACCGGATTGCCAATAGTGTACTTAACCGCAACAAGTCCTCCATTCCTCCTCTCTTTCATGGACCCGAAGTTCTTACTTCTCCTCAAGATAAGGCAAACCTTTTTGCTGACAACTTTGTATCCAACTCCACACTTAATGATGAGGGGCATCCACTTCCTGCCTTTCCATCCCGTACAGCCACTGTAGTATCTAAGCCTCTTATCACCCCAAAAAAGACTGCCTGGACTACTCATTCCTTGGATGCCTCCAAGGCTACTGGCCCTGACGGAATCCCTGTAATTGTTCTGAAAATGTGTTCCCCAGAACTTTCACCTATTCTTGCCAAGCTATTCAATATGTGCTTGGCAGTCTCCGTGTTTCCTTCATCTTGGAAAGTGGCATCTGTTGTCCCTGTCTTTAAGGGTGCTGGTGAACGTTCTGAATCTACTAATTATCGTCCTATTAGTCTGCTTCCCATAATAAGTAAGATCTTTGAATGCTTTGTCAACTAACAGCTCCTTGGATACCTGGAGGATAATGACCTTCTAACTGACTGCCAGTACGGGTTTCGCCATTCCCGCTCAACCGGTGATCTGCTTTCCCTAATTACCGATCATTTTAATGGGGCCTTAGATCGCAGGGTTGAGGCTCGTGTTGTAGCATTGGACATCTCAAAGGCCTTCGACAAGGTATGGCATTCTGGCCTGCTCCACAAGCTTCAGTCATATGGTGTGTCAGGCAGAATGTTATCCATAATCTCTGCTTTCCTTTCCAACCGCAAGTTGAACGTTGTCCTTGAGGGTCAATCTTCTCCTACCCGTTCTATCAATTCTGGTGTTCCACAGGGCGCGTTACTTGGTCCTACTCTCTTTCTTATCTACAATAACGATTTGCCCGATAAAGTTTTGTCTTAGCTCGCCATGTATGCTGATTATTCAACCCTCTACTGTGTTTCCCCTAACTCTTCTAACACTTCTCGCTGTGAGGTGGGTGTCTCACTGAATAATGATTTAGAGAGCGTGCTGAAGTGGGGGAACGATTGGCTAGTAACCTTTAACGCAAAGAAAACTAAACTATTGTCTCTTTCTCGCTCTAGAGATGATACATTTCCATCCATTCATATGGGTCCATCAATTTTGCCTGAGGTATCAGATTTTCGCCTTCTCGGACTTGACATCTCCACTAATGCCAGTTGGGAGAGGTATATCTCAGACATTGGAAAGAGTGCTTCCATGCGAGTTGGTTGTCTTTATCGAGCTCGGAAGTTCTTACCTCCTGATGCTATTCTCTACCTGTATAAGACAACTATACGTCCCCTAATGGAGTACTGTTGTCACATTTGGGCCGGAGCTTCTGCCTGTCATTTATCTTTATTAGATAGAGTGCAGAAGCGTATTGTTAATCTTGTAGGTGAAGTGTTGGGAATCATCGTTACAAACTCTTTCTCACCGTAGGTCTGTAGCCAGCCTCTGTCTTTTCTACAGATATTTTCATGGCAAATGTGCCACCAGTGTGTCCGATCTGGTTCCTCCTATCAGGGTGTTTAAGCGTGAAACCAGGCTTTCTGCTTGTTCTCACCCATACACTCTAGCTTTGCCGAGATGTAGAACAAAGAGCTATTCCAACAGCTTTTTTCAACGCACTGCATCTCTTTGGAACTCCTTGCCTGGTGCATGTTTCCCTCCATCCTACAATCTAGACGGCTTTAAGAGGATTATCAATTCCTACCTTCAGTCCCCCTGAGTTATTTTCATATTTTATGTTTTCTTCTTGTAGCCCCTTACCAAGAGTGGCTTTTAGCCTTGTTTTTGGGCGAACTTGCATAAAAAAAAATTGTTAAAAAATATTTAAAAAACCGGTTCCCATGCCAAAGTGTGCACTCTGCAATGCTCTAGTTGCGGTGGAGTAATTCAGCTGTCTACACACAACGGTAGCGTCTAATATATCCCAGTAGTCGTCGCACACAGTGCCCCATTGACTGTTGTAGAAGATTTCCACCCTACCTTCAGAAGCTACATTTCCACCCACGAGTCGTACCTCGTTAATTTCTATATTGGAGATGAACGTTGAATTAAAAACAAACAATGTAATGGTGGCATTTCCTAAAGTGGTATTTTTGTTTCGCATGTATACTACAAAGTGGTTAACTAATGAAATAATTATTGCTCTATTAAGACAACAAGGAACACTCACCTGTTTCGCACTCAACTCCAGCATCTTCGCTATGCCCACAGTTATGTGAACCCCAGCCTCGGAACACACACTGGTTCAAGCCTGTTTCATTGCCTATGCAGTGGACATCATCCATGTATATCTGACCGGTTCCCATGCCAAAGTGCGCACTCTGCCATGCTCTAGTTGCAGTGGAGTAATTGAGCTGTCTACACACAACGGTAGCGTCTAAGATATCCCAGTTGTCGTCGCACACAGTGCCCCATTGACCGTTGTAGAAGATCTCCACCCTACCTTCAGAAGCTACATTTCCACCGACGAGTCGTACATCGCCATTTTTTACTAAGATTGAACATGGAATTGAAAACAAATATTTTAATGGTGGCATTTTTGTTATCTGTATATTTCTTTTGCATGAATTCATCAAGCAAATCAAATAAATATTGCTCTATTAAGACAACGAGGAACACTCAAGTATTTCGCACTCAACTCCAGCATCTTCGCTATGACTATAGTCATGTAAACCCCAGCCTCGGAACTCGCACTGGTTCAAGCCGACTTCATTGCCAATGCAGTGAACATCATCCATGTATATTAGACCGGTTCCCATGCCAAAGTGTGCACTCTGCCATGCTCTAGTTGCGGTAAAGTAATTGAGCTGTCTACACGCAACGGTAGCGTCTAAGATATCCCAGTAGTCTTCGCACACAGTGCCCCATTGACCGTTGCAGAAGATCTCCACCCTACCTTCAGACGCTACATTTCCACCCACGAGTCGTACCTCGTTAATTTATATAACGGAGATGAACGTGGAATTTAAAAGAAATCCTTACATTTGTTTAGCATGTATCCATCAATTAAATGAAATATATATTGCTCTATTAAGACAACAAGGAACACTCACCTGTTTCGCACTCAACTCCAGCATCTTCGCTATGCCCACAGTTATGTGAACCCCAGCCTCGGAACACACACTGGTTCAAGCCTGTTTCATTGCCTATGCAGTGGACATCATCCATGTATATCTGACCGGTTCCCATGCCAAAGTGCGCACTCTGCCATGCTCTAGTTGCAGTGGAGTAATTGAGCTGTCTACACACAACGGTAGCGTCTAAGATATCCCAGTTGTCGTCGCACACAGTGCCCCATTGACCGTTGTAGAAGATCTCCACCCTACCTTCAGATGCTACATTTCCACCCACGAGTCGTATGTCGCCATTTTCTCCTAAGATTGAACATGGAATTGAAAACAAATATTTGTAATGGTCGCATTTTGTAATCCTTATTTGTTTTGCATGAATTCATCAAGCAAATCAAATAAATATTTCTGTATTAAGACAACAAGGAACACTCACGTATTTCGCTAGGGGGTATTATTTCACCTTTTCTTAACAACTTGTTTATATTCTGCCCCCCTCAAAACATGTACAGGCCTATTAGAAACAACACTAAATCAATAAAATAAATATTTGATATTTCTAACCCCCTGTACATGCCCCTTTTGGTTGCAGGGCGCCCTCTGTTGTCAGTTTAACATAAATTTTCCCTGACTCCATAAATATGCACTTTAGAGACATACATAATGGTGGTTACCAGACTGTGTATGTGATTATGTACCACACATATAATCTAGAATGGTTACTAATCAGCTGTTCATGGTTTGTTGACATGGTTGATGGGTTTTAACTCAATTAAGGCAATTATATATTTAGGTTAGTAAATGAACATACATCATATAATAATAATAATAATAATAATAATAATAATAATAATAATAATAATAATAATAATAATAATAATAATAATAATAATAATAATAATAATTATTATAACTCTTAATGCTATAATAGGGCGACTTTCCCATAGACTTGTGCACAAAACTTCCCCCTTCCTTTTCCCTCTTAATAATATCCTCCAAGAACCCAAAATTTCATGCCTGGGTTGTTTCAGCCCAAGGAAGAGATTACTTTAAAAAAAAAAAAACTTAATTCCTTCATTAAAAGGTAGTAAAAATAATAGGGCGACACCATTTGTCGCCCTAATGGAGCGAGTCGCCCTAATAGACCAAAAAGTGACCAAAAAGTGTCGCCCTTTTACAGCATTAAGTAAAATAATAATAATAATAATAATAATAATAATAATAATAATAATAATAATAATAATAATAATAATAATAATAATAATAATAATAATAATAATAATAATAATAATAATAATAATAATAATTGTAATTTATATTCCGCCCTTTCCATGTGGATGATCAAGGGCGCATTACAGAATTAGCATATACCGTATATAATTAAATTACTAGAATTAATTATATTTAAAAATCTAATTAAAAAAGTTAAAGTACTGCTAAAAAAAAATCTAATTAAACTAAAATACTGCTAAAAAACTGACATGTAAATTAAAATACGACTAAGTTAAAAACATTATAAGAAACTATCTTAAAAATGATCATTGATCCTTAAAAAGCGAGTTTAAAAAGATAAGTCTTCAGCTTTCTTTTAAAAACTGAGAAATTGTTCTCCTTTGCGATTTCTAATGGTAAGACGTTCCAAAGACTTGGGGCTGCAGCTGCAAAAGCCCTATCTCCTAAAGTACTTAATAGTTTGGTCTTTGGGAGTTCCAGTTTGGTGTTATTATCACCCCTAAGGTTATATTTTGACTTCTTCTTAACAGTTACTAGTTTGCATATATAATTTGGAGCGATATTATGAATAGCCTTAAATGTAATAACTAATATCTTAAATTGTATTCTAAACTTAACTGGGAGCCAGTGTAGCTCACGCAAAACAGGCCTAATTCTATTAAATTTCGGAATATTAAGTATAAGTCTAGCTGCAGCGTTTTGGACTCTTTGGACTTTAGCCAACTGAGAATTTGGCAGACCATATAATAAACTGTTACAATAATCTAAACGACTCGTAACAAATGCATGTACGAGGGTCTCTGCAGATTCACGAGACAGATACTTTCGAATGGATCTAATGTTATGAAGATGGTAGAAGGCAGCACTGCAGACTTTGTTGACATGGGTATCCATAGTGAATCTCTCATCAAACCAAGAACCAAGGTTTTTTACAGCGTGAGACGATTCGACACAAGAGTTCCCTATATTAAGTTCACAGGAGTTTACTTTTGCTAGTTGTTGTCGGGTACCCAAGATGAGAAACTCGGTCTTGTCGTCTTTCAGTAAAAGCTTGTCATGGTACATCCATGTTCGAATATCCCGCACACAGTCCTGCATCATCGAAATAGCATCCTCTTGTGAAGTAGAGCTGTCCGGTTTAAACGAAATATATAACTGCGTGTCGTCCGCGTAGCAATGGATGTCTGGGAGATGGCTTTCCACGATGTCAAACAGTCTTGAAGCGTATATGGTATACAACAAAGGACCTAGACAGGACCCCTGCGGAATACCACAGTCCAGTTTAAAATTCTTTGATAGAGCTCCCGGGATAGAAACACGTTGGCTCCTCTGGTCAAGATAGGAGCTGAACCAGCGAAGGACGGTGCCATGAACATCAAAATTGTCGCGAAGCCTGCGCAACAGTGTCTTGTGATCTACAGTGTCAAACGCCGCGCTTAAATCTAAGAGGACGAGGAGTACGACATGCTGAGAGTTCATCTCCATCAGTATGTCATTTCGGACTTTCAGCAGGGCTGTTTCAGTACTATGATTTTGCCTGTATGCCAGCAGCAGGGTGTGGGTTCGAGCCCCGGTCGTGACACTTGTGTCCTTGAGCAAGGTACTTAACCATAATTGCTTCGTCCTTCGGATGGGACGTAAAGCCGTAGGTCCCGTGTGTTGTATAATGCACGTAAAGTGGATTGTCGTGCGGTCTAGCGCACTGAACTCAAGTTCTGGTGTTGCCAGCAGCAGAGTGTGGGTTCGAGCCCCGGCCGTGACACTTGTGTCCTTGAGCAAGACACTTAACCATAATTGCTTCTCTCCACCCAGGGGTTAAATGGGTACCTGTGAAGGCAGAGATGGTTTGCTCTATATGCGCTAGAAATGGCAGCAATTGAGCTGTATACTCCCCAGGGAGCTGAGATGGTTTCAGGAATGATTTATGAGCCTTATGAGCCTTATGAGCAGGGATAATAATATAATGCGCCTTGAGCGCCACTTAGTTGGTGGATACGTGCGCTATATAAATCTATACATTATTATTATTATTATTATTACATTCCACGCGATGTCAGATGACCATGTGTTTGTAAACAAACTGCTTTCTCAGTTATCTTCGACATGAATTGAAGATTACTCACGGCTCGGTAGTTCTTAAAGACCAGGTCAAGACCAGCCTTCTTCAAGATTGGTAATACCAATGCCTCCTTCCAGTTATCAGCAAACTCTCCATTTTGGAGAGACAAGTTAACCATTGACGTCAGCACAGGCAGCAAAGCATCAAGGCACTGTATGACCAGAGGTGTCGGGAAGGGATCAAGCGGACATGATTTTTTAGCCGAAGCTAAAATAATATTGCGCACATCAGACTCGGACAGCACCTCGAAAGTTTCAAGTGGTGATTGGCTATTGTTTGTAACTGGCTTGAGCGGTTCCTTAAGCAGTCGTCATGACAATCCGTGAACCCATCACGTATGTTAGCTATTTTGTTAACAAAAAAGGTTCCAAAGTCATTAGCTAAAACTGAAGTGTCAGAGATGCATGGCGGAAACGGAACTGTGGTATCTTGCCTCATCATCTAAAAGGATTGTTTGCTGGCAAAGTTGGGCAGTGACAGAAGTTATTATCTGTGACCTTAGTTGGGTAAGTTTGTTTTTAATAATAATATTATTCACCATGCACCCACAAGTATTGCCCCACCAGTGTGGCACGGACCTGTATCCTTAGCCACACGTTGGTCTCATTTCCGCTAACGGCGGTAATATTCTAAATTCCAGGCGTTGAAATTGACGATATTTGCAACTATTTTGACAGACTAGATACGTTCCTTACATGTTTAACTATCTCGGCGCCCCCAAAAATATGGTGATTTTACTTACATTTATATTTCGTGACATATAGGCCCGAAAAAATTACAAGACGATCGGCATTGTGCAGGTTTCAACGAGGACGGCCATCTTGAAAAACAACTTACGCGCGCAACAATTTTAAATCACCATAATTTTTTGGGCGCCGAGATAGTTAAACATGTAAGGAACGTATCTAGACTGTCAAAATAGTTGCAAATATCGTCAATTTCAGCGCCTAGAATTTAGAAAATTACCGCCGTTAGCGGAAATGAGACCAACGTGTGGCTAAGGATACAGGTCCGTGCCACACTGGTGGGGCAACCACAAGTATTACCTCAAGAAATTTCCATGGGAGTTAACTTGGGAACATTGTATTTGACATTCCTGGGACTTGTTATCATCTTAAACATGAAATATTAGCCCACTGGTTACTGTCATATAACTGTAGTTTGTACAATCACGATGATATAATAGTAATAGCAAGTGAAAGAGAATACAAAGTTGGTAGTTCCCAAATAAATTTATGGTTTACAACTGTGTAGCACCTGAACCTTTGAAGTTGAAACCTAGCTTAAAATAAAATAGTGGGATATGGGATTTATTATTTGAATGTTTTTAAGTGATGGTGTGTGGTTGGTTAAAAAAGCTGATATTTAAGCACACTTTTGAATAATTTGTTACAATATTATCTTTCACTTTCTATAAATAAATTGTGTAATAATACATTTGATTTAATGTTGCCCTACACCGACGTGTGTATAGCACTGTATACTCAGTGCTTTCCGAGTGTCTGTTAAAAAACTACACAGGCGACTCGGGCGGGATTCGAACCCACGACCTCCTGCTTACTAGTGCAGACGTCTTAACCTCTCGACCACTGAGCTTGCCCGATGACGATTGGCCGGCTAGAATCCCATATAGCAGCGGGTTCTACGAATATATAGGTTGGTGAAATTCTTGCGTCGGGAGATAAACAAATGATTTAATTTTGCCCTACACTGACGTGTGTATTGCAGTATACAGTGCTATATGAGTATACAGTGCTGTATGAGTATGCAGTGCTATACACACGTCGGTGTAGGGCAAAATTAAATCAGGGGAGGATCCAAGCCGGGAGTGTAGGCCTACACCAGTACCTGAGAGGCTACATGTAGTTGGAGCAAGGGCTCAACATGAGGCTGCACCAAATTAGAATAGCTGGGGAATGAGGGTACTGGGTTAATAAACTGATAGGCAAACACACAGAGGTTCTGACGTAGTGATTCATTTACTAATAAAACAGACTACATCATAATTCCTTATATACACTTTTGTCCTGTCCATGGTTTGGCCCCCTCGGAGATAAGAGTCGTGTGCATTTGGCGGTGCATTTCCGCCAAATGGGCCTACATCACCAGTCTTGGTTCTTCTGAAGGGAGTACCGCACTCAACTGGGTGACCACCAGGGAATTATCCGTCCGGGGTATTTGGCAAATCCGTCACAAATGGTGTCATAAATGCACTCGACTTAACACTGGACAAGATAATCTAACAAAATCAAAAAGGGACAACTAAGTAGCCTCAACTATGAACAAGGAGGACACAAAAGAGATCGACACCGCTAGGTAGGTGCAAGGAAAAGAAGACTAATTACAGCATTCATTCCCGCATTCTAGAATGAAGAGCTGAGGCTAAGAGTTAAGGATCTGGAACAAGAGCTGGAAATCCAGAGGCCACAGCAGAAACTAACTAGACTAGAAGCCAAAGGAAGGAAAGGAGACTATTAACTTTCGGCAATGGACGTAGATCAATAGATGAAGGAGACTCACCAAATAACCTCAGGGTGGACTCTGGGTGCCTCGAGCCTTA
>CM055826.1:25277033-25299102 GCA_029582265.1 Zoroaster sp. YZ-2022
ATAGAGCAATAGATAATTGGCATAAGTGGACCGCCCACCAACATAGGGGCTGCATCAGCCAATGTTTCTTATATATTTTTCTTATATATATATATATATATATATATATATATATATATATATATATATATATATATATATATATATATATATATATATATATATATATAATATACATATATCAAGATTATAGATGTAGCCTACTTACAATGCGGTACGGGCATTATTCATGTTATCAATAGTATATCAATAGTTTATCTACTACAGCTCATTTACTTAATATAACAACAATGTTAAGATAATATATAACATTTAAATATATCAAGAAATAGTTAAACTAGAGCATTTGACAACAGCAGCTATTAATCGATGCATCTACCGGACCATACATGTATTATTCCCCACATGTGGATCAGGGAGGGGGCAGGGAGGCAGCAGGGAAGGGGCAGGGAGGGGGCGGGTGTGGTAATGCGCCCATTTTATATCGCTGTCCGTTAAAATAGCCGAAGTATTTTGGCAGTGTTCCACCTTTCTTGCTCTGTGTCAGAACGTTTGATGAGATGGAACATAATCATTTTTGAGGTATGGTGGATACAATAGAGGGCGCTGTGTTCACTCTATAATCTCTTTGTGCTTACACAAGATTTACCCACTTTGAAAAGCGCCCTCCTTAAAATAAAATCAAAGTTACATACCGGTATCTATAGTGTTTTATTTCGGGGTATTAATTGTCCTATCATATATATATATATATATATATATATATATATATATATATATATATATATATATATATATATATATATAACGGTTCGTGAGCAAAGAAAAATTGGCTGATGCCGGACTCGAACCCGCGACCTCTCGATTACCGTACGAGCGCTCTACCAACTGAGCTAACCAGCCCCTATGTTGGTGGGCGGTCCACTTATGCCAATTATCTATTGCTCTATGGGGCCAGGTCATAGGCCAAACCATATCTGCCGAGTAGCCAGGGATCAAGCCCCGGTCAGATGCAAACAACCTGGGTAACGGCAGTAGCGGGGATCACACAATTAACGGGACACAAGCCTTTTATGTGGTTGTACACAAAGTAGATTTATATGGAGAAACTGACCTGAAATATTATAAACGGTTCGCGAGCAAAGAAAAATAATTACATATAAAAGGCCTGTAAAGCATTGGTAATCACCTGATTACAAAATAACTTTTTTAATTTCAGAGAATTCGTTTGTACATTTCCAACTTTTTGCTTGAAGAATTGTCAGTATTACAAATTATGAATACTTTTCTTATGACTTAGACTTTACATTGAGCTGAGACTTTTACTGGTTGGCTCTTTAATCTTTATCTATATAGATTCAAGTCAAGTAAGTATACTCTTACAAGCAGTGTTGCCAATGTTGTACTTTTCCTTTCTGTCTCGGTTGAAAGAAGTCTGTACAAACACAGTGAATGGAATTTACACAAAAACCCCTATTTGGTTCTATTCTTACGTCAAGACCACAGACATAAACTAGAGATTCAGAGTTTGTCTTGACACAAACTCTAGGTGTTCGGGAGGGTGTAAAGGTTAAATTGGGGTCAACTTTGTTTAAATATTTTGTGACAATTAATGATCTGTACAATGGTGCAAAGATTGTGAATTTACCTCTTTTGGAAGATTTTGTTTTAAATATTAAACTTTGACTTCCAGTTTGGACAGGAAGTAAAGGTTAAATTGGGGTCACCTTTGTGTAAAATTGTTTTGACAATTAACGATCTGTACAATGGTGCAAAAATTGTGAATTTACCTCTTGTGGTTGTTGAGATATGATTTTTTTTTATTAAACTTTGACTTCCGGTTTGAACAGGAAGTAAGATCAAATTGGGGTCACTCACAAGTCGTGTTTCACCTGCTTGTTAAGTTCTAAGTACATGCCAAGTTTCAAGTTCATGTGAAGTTTGCAAGTATGTGTTTGTTAATTAAACTTTGACTTCCGGTTTGGACATGAAATAAGGTCAAATTGGGGTCACCTTTGTGTAAATATTTTTTGACAATTAACAATCTATACAATGGTGTAAAAATGTCAGTTTACATCTTGTGGTTGTTGAGATATGAATTTTTTAAATTAAACTTTGACTTCCGGTTTGGACAGGAAGTAAGGTAAAATTGGGGTCACCTTTTTGTAAATAATTTTTGACAATTAACGATCTGTACAATGGTACAACAATTGTGACTTTACCTCTTGTGGTTGTTGAGATATGATTTTGTTTTAATGTTAAACTTTGACTTCCTGTTTGGACAGGAAGTAAGGTCAAATTGGGGTCACTTTTTGTAAATATTTTTTGACAATTAACGACCTGTACAATGGTACAACAATTGTGAATTTACCTCTTGTGGTTGTTGAGATATGATTTTTTTTAAATATTAAACTTTGACTTCCGGTTTGGACAGGAAGTAAGGTCAAATTGGGGTCACTCACAAGTCGTGTTTCATCTGCTTGTTAAGTTGCCAAGTTTCAAGTTCATGTGAAGTTTGCAAGTATGTGTTTGTTACCGGACAGTCGCGGGGGAGAAGAAGAAGAAGAAGAAGAAGAAGAAGAAGAAGAAGAAGAAGAAGAAGAAGAAGAAGAAGAAGAAGAAGAAGAAGAAGAAGAAGAAGAAGAAGAAGAAGAAGAAGAAGAAGAAGAAGAAGAAGAAGAAGAAGAAGAAGAAGAAGAAGAAGAAGAAGAAGAAGAAGAAGAAGAAGAAGAAGAAGAAGAAGAAGAAGAAGAAGAAGAAGAACTTAAGTGTTTGTTTGAACAAACACAGGGTGTTCGAGTCAACTTCCGGTTCAATCAAATTATCAACGATGATGTAAATATTATATTGTGCAAGGGTTTATCATCTTTTATAATAACAATATCAATTTCATATTCAAAAGATATATCAATTTTGTGTTAGAATGTGTTGAATTTGAACTTCCTGTTTGGACAGCAAGTAAAGGTCAGATTAGGTGCTTTGAAGGTCATATATGACCTCCTCATGATTATGAAAAAAATAACAAATTTGTCAACTTATACATCAAACTGAAGCTATGAGATATGACCTTTTAAAATTTGTAAAATCGTTACTTCGTGTGCCACTAATTGGACCATTGGCAAAGCATTTATGGTAACTCATTTCACAAGAATTACAAGCTATTAATGTAAGGAATTCAATTGTGTTTTTGTTTTCTAATAGGTCATTTAGTTCTTAAGATATTGGCTGTTGAACTTGGAAAAGCTGTGAGATTTAAGCAATAAATTAGAAATTAAGAAGTGTGACTTGGAACACTATGCTTTTTTATTTTAAATATTGACACTAGCCCAACACATGCTTTTCAAAAAGCATGCTAGATGATAAATCAACATTAAAAATCACTCATATGAAAATAGTTTGCCAGGGTTGTAGGCAGCCAGATCAACCTATTCAGCGTTATTATGGGCATAAAGTCACAAAGTTGATTTAGGGTATAGTAACTGGATTAAACTTGGCTGAAAATTGAAAGAGCAGGAAGTGTGGGTTAAATTGTTTGGGGGAGCTGGGGGTTACTGAAGACACTGAAGCATGGAAGAGCATATAAATATTTCCCCTTTCCTTGTTTTTCCAACTTTACCATGGAAAAGTTACCCTGTGAGAGAAGAATCTTTACACTCCTGAGATTTCCATTTCCATGTTGTGATAAATTTTTCCCTACATGGAACATAATAGAAAGTTAGCGATTAATTGTGCATTTCATCCATGTTCACGTATCAGGTACCACAGTCTACTCAAAGTACAGCCATATAGTAGTTGGGTGAAGAAGAAACAATACAGCTTATGTCAAATAGCTGATGTCTGCAGTCTTCAAAGCTTGTATGGGTATCAGCTAATTAGCCTTTCATTAGAAAACAAGCTTATAACTACTACATGATAAAGTTGGAAGAAAGCTTGCATCCGTGCTTTCCATCTTCCCCTGCCCCCCCGCAGAAGAGTTGTCAACAAGTAAATAATTCCCAATTCAAACAAAATTAAATGTAATTATATCCAATGGATCAAATCTGATAATTGCTTGCCCTTTTCATTTTGTTTATGGAAAAACCTTTCAATTCTAGATTTAAATGAAGCCAACATTGGTATTTGTGTCTTGGTATTAAGTCTTGTACAACAATTTATTTAATTGATGGACTGCATGTTTATATACTGAGAGTGATCTTTATTTATAATATACTTCACTTTCAGGTTAAGTTTATAACAAAAATATAATGATAAATTGACAATGAGAGTGGCACTGTAATCAAGCATCTCCTTATTGTGACATGCTTATAAATTGTCTTTGTTTTCACCTATACTGCAAATAATTAAAAAAATAATTTATAAAATTTGAAAACAAATTCTACATTGATTTTTACATTTTTAAGGTTGTACACATGATTGGCAAAATGTCTGTAGCTGCATCCATACTACAGAATTACAACCTAAAGATCAGATCCAATTTTGTACATACATTTTTAGACATTGAAATAATCAAAGAGTTGTATGTGTGCTTGTAATTTGCTAATAAAACAATGAAATACATATTTATTTTAACTGTCTGTTGGGTTTCATGACTTGACTTTTGTGGTTACACACTTCCCTCCCCCCACAATCAATTGAAACCACTTTGTTGACCTGTTTAACCTACTTGTAACCAATCTAGAAATGAGTGTGCATGGTTTTACACATGTAACAAGTGAAATGACTTCAGTGTAAATGAACCCAACCATGATCCTTTGTTGACAAGAAAACAGAATCAATCTGCATTTATAATAAATGTACGCTCTGTATGTACGATTTCGTGACAGTTCAGAATGGGTGACATTCAGGGGTTGTCATTGGAATCGGTAATTTTGGAATAAAATGGCTGCCCCCTCCCCCAAGTTCTTGGTGATGGCATGTACTGCCACTGGTGATGAACCAACACATTTGTTTTCTAAAATTCTTCGGTCTATCATTGCAGCACTATAGAATCCAAGAACTAGGGAAGGGGAGGGGCAAACAAGCAATAAAAGTATAAGGGGACCAAATTACCAATTCCATTGACTCAGATTTGTATCTGAGAAGGGTAAAAAATTAAGGAAAAGTGCAGTAAACAATCACTATGCTACTTATTTAATTTGTGCACAAACTGAAGATTTTTGGAGAAAACAAAAATTACAAAATATGGCATACAATTTCTACTGAAAAATTGCCATAACCTTAACAACTGAATTTTCCTATCCTTATTTATATTCTAAATACATTTTGGTGACATCTGTTCATATTTTGTTAGAAAAGTGGCGAGTTGTTTACTGTCCAAAGCATGTTCACGTAACTAACGTTAGTTAAACAGGCATAATGCAACGACGAATGGCCAGACAACCAACGCTTAAAAAATGGCTTTTCTTGTATAAAAACACGAAGATAAATACAGGAAATCCTCTTAAAAAGTAACTTCAAGATACCTACCCTTTATGACTGTCTTGGCGATCCATTTTTACACGAAATCCAAGACCTATTGGGTCAAAACTCCCTCAAAAAGACACAATTTCGTAGAAAGAAGACTGTGACGAGCCTAAAACATGACGTCTGGGCCATGGGTACCACACACGCAAATAGCGTCGATATCGATTGTACATGTAGCTCCATTGTAACCAAAGATCGTGTACGGCCTCGTATTGCGCCTTGCGCCGCTATACGATCTTTGATTCTTTCATGCAACGTAATTGAAACGTTTTAAATAATTAACTTTGATTTAGCGTAATTCGACACCTGATGACATAATCATGACGTCACAGCGAACGGTTTCGTCAGCTTGTTATGTTCTGTTCATGTGTTAAGTTTGAAGGCTGTATATGCTTAGCAAGGATGCCTTTGTTGCTGGACAAGCGCCACTGAGATGGAGAAGTTAAAAAAAAGTTTTAAAAAAAACAGTACAAAAACAATAGGTATTCGCGCTGCGCGCTCGAACACCTAATAACCTATAGAAAGACAGCAGTTATTCAAAATGACTCAAAGAAACCATTACAGTGACTGGAAGCAGTGTTGCCAATGTCAGCAATGTTAATTGTACCTTCCCTTTTAAGTTTTGATTGAAAGAAGTCTGTATAACCCAGTTTTTTAAATTATATTTTTATGCATATAATAATAAATAATAATAATAATGTGGACTTATATTGTGCACGTATCCACCAAACTGGTGCTCAAGGCACTTTATATTATTACCCCTGCTCATCAGGCTCATAAATCATTCCTGAAACCATCTCAGCTCACTGGGGAGTATACAGCTCAATTGCTGCCATTACAGCACATATAGGGCTAATCAAACACAACAAACAACTCTGCCCTCACAGGTACCCATTTACCCCTGGTTGGAGAGAAGCAAATATGGTAAAGTGTCTTGCTCAAGGACACAAGCAACATGGTCGCGGTTGGGATTCGAACCCACATTTTGATGACTCAGCCATCAGAATACAAATCCGATGCACTAAGAATTCTTCAAATTGTTGCCAATTGAGAAACCCACCTCACTGTGAGAAGTGCTATAAGAGTCAGAAGAAACAGTAGATAGAGGGTGGAATCATCAGCATACATAGCAAGCTGGGACAAAACATTATCAGACAAATCATTTATATAAACCAGAAAGAGAATAGGACCAAGGAGAGAACCCTGTGGAACACCAGAATTGACAGAGCAGATAGGAGATGATTTACCCTCAAGGACCACCTTCAACTTGCGGTTGGAAAGGAAGAACAGAGTTCTTTGTCATTTTCCTAAGCTGCTGTGAACAACAGATTGGCCCATTAGGGTTACTGATATAGTGCTTTATCGTCTATATCTGTGCATGACCTGGTCATACCTAATTGTGGCTATTGTTCACCTTAACACTTTATAAAAAAAGAAGAAGATATTATACATAACATTCTACCTAACACACCGTATGACTGAAGCTTAGTGCAGAAGGCCATTATGCCTAACCTTGTCGAAGGCCTTAGATGTCCAATGCTACTAGTACTACATGAGCCTCGCCCCTGAAATCTAAGGCCCTATTAAAATGATCAGAATAGGGACTGCAGATCGCTAGTCGAGCAGGAATGGTGAAAGCCATTCTTATGACAAGATCACAGACATAAATAACCTATTAGATAGACAGCAGTTACTCAAAAGGATGTAAGGAAATCTGACCAAGGCTAAAACCATGGGCAAAAGAGTGGTTGAATATGCCTGGTTGAATATGCCTGCGTTCCTTATTGGATGAAGTGTGTATTATGGTTTAAGCGCATGCTGTTGTTCATATCAGTTATTAATGTCTTTGGACAACACGCGTAGTCAAGATGCCTAGTCAAAACATTCAAAAACAGCATGAAACAGGCCATGCTCCCAACGAAACCTCTAACGTACTGCGTGATATATACCTTGACAATCAGGTTCTGCATTGAATCTTACTTTTTAGGCACTTGGCAAAGGGCCCCCTTTATCTTAATAAACCAGCCAACACAGCAAACAATTTCAATGAAAAAAATTAGGTATACTTGTAATGTTAGATAAACCTCACTGACATTAGGCCAAAAAAAGTCTCCGGTTTTTGGTCATAGGTACATGTGACATGTTTTTTCTGATATTTGTATCAAAACTTCAATTTGATTTCCCTATTCCATTTGAATATAATTTGAATATAATTTTTTTTTTATCAGTACAGTAGAATTTTGTATCAGGCCATAAACAAAATCTCTGGTCGGCTTCAAAATCGGTGCGGTGACGCGTTTTTTTAATTTATTTATTTTTTGGGTAATCTTTTTTTTTTTTTTTTTTTGCCAACAGTAAATTTGTGATACATGCATACATGGGGACCAAATTTCCCATACACAAAGTATAGTAGCTAAGAGAGGCCTCACAAATCGGGCAAACATTCATACCCCTATGTAAAAAAAAGTTGTTTAAAACACAGCGCGGCAGAATTCCAATCGATCCAGCAATTTTGCAATTTTGGCGGCAATTGGACATCATTGCATAGCACAAAAACAAAAAAAAAAAAATAAAAATGCCGAGGCGATGAGCACAGAGATCAGAAACTGGAGACTGTAGTAGCTCTCAGACTGCACCAGAGAATTCCTAGAATAAATCATTTCCCCAGGGTAGCCCAATGCCATCAATAGATTTGCACTTGTAGGTCTGTCACTCCCCCCCCCCCCCACCTCCCAAACAAAAATCATGTTCACCCTCATCTATATTAAAATTAATTGCCAAGTCGACATAATTAAAGATATATCGCCTGTTTTTTGGCCTATTTGATGGTAAATAGATTGATTTAAAAGTTAAATTGTTATTTTTCTGGGGTTAAGGAAATTATAGGGTTTCATCTGAGACACACAAACCACTGGTCAGTAAATTAAAAACTCAAATTAATAAAATGGTCGTCCAGTTTAAATCCTCAGCTTACACGTGACCACACAATTTAGTGACGTAACGGACAAGGGTATGTGCAGTCTTCTGATTGGCCAGTGCGGCTGTCAGTCAGAATCAAACATGTTTGAAATATCGCTTTTATTTACAGTTTACAGTTTAATAATGATATTATCTATTTCATACACAGTAAACGTATTGTACATATAATACTTGTTAAATGCAAACAAGGTCATATTACAATTTCAAGGAGTATGGTCACAGAGAAAAAATTGTATTATTATCCACAAAAAATATGAATTAAATCTATGGGGGCATTGTGTGTGACTTTCCGTAAAAAATATAACATTACCCAGGTTAGACCATAACGCCATATTCTCCCTGTATGTTTTTTATTGGTGTCAAAGTTAAAGAAATTACAAATAATGTGTCCTGCCTTTAAATTCAGCATACAATTGTACATACTCAGCTTCCAGTAGTATGCAACCAGACAATATTGTATCCATTATACACACGTGTGTATTATACACTGCCATACTAAACATTTATTTAGTTTTTCCATAGTTAGCCTGTACACAGAAACGATATCCTTGACCATAATTTCATAATGCCTGAATGGTGGCATGGAACCAAATGTTAGTGTATTTAAGACATGTAATTAAGTGAAGCTACAGGAAAGTGCGTACTTCATCACTCGATGTGCTGGAAATTACAAAGCCTCCTGAATATTAATTCCATTTTCAGATACCTGATACTATGGGTAACCATGACGTTGCCAGACACACAAAAAAAAAAAAAAAAAAATGCATTGTAAACCTGATAACAAAGTCAGTTACTGAAGATTGCCGTACATGCGATGTTATCTGTATAACAATTAATATAGACTGCATGACACAGACTGGATATTAATCCAAAGAGGATCATTGCTTTTTTATACATGTCAGTCAATAAATTGGGACTACGCCACAATTGATGTCAAGGCATGTTAGAGCCATACTTCATCTAAAACAGGATCACAGTCTGCTATGACTTACACATGTGGGTGATGAAAGACTTCTTGTTGTACTTAATGTGACAACAAACTGATTACATCAACATTTGTGTCACTGCTGATGTACTGCTGATAGGCGGAGCTATATAATCATAACATCTTAACACTCTTATCAGAGTGTCTCAAACAGGATCACAGCTGTCCCTAACAAACACATGTACAAATGTACGTGTAGAGTTAACAAAGGACTTTGTTGCACTTATAATTACACTATAAATCTAGGGATTTAGGGTTAAAATATATATCCTGACGGAATGGGAAAATTCAGATGGCTGTTTTGATAATACTCTCTGAATAAAATAATGTATAGTTTTACGCAAGTCATGACCAGTGGTGTAGCCAAAGGGAAAAGAGGGGGCAGCCACCCCCCCCCCCCCTTGGCAAAATAGTTTGTTGGTAAATCTTGTTGTGGTATTTCTGATTGACATAACTTGTCAGTTCATTTGAGTTTATGTCTGGACATTTACCCAAAAAAAAATGTTTGTCCCCACTCAAAATCCTTGTTACACCACTGGATTTGACTCATGGAAGAAAGGTTGTTGTATTATTTGTCTTTTTCTTGTAAATATTACACTCAGATAATTTAAATGTGAAATAAAAATTTATATATTCTTAAAGAATGGGGAATGGGGAGATGGCTGCTTTGATAATGATTTCAGAACAAAAGTATAGTTTTAAGCAAGAAGTCACGGATTTGACACAAATGGAAGAAAGATTGTTGTTTTTCTCTGCCTTTATACAAAGTTGTACTGTACTTACGAAAAATGAAGAAAAAAAAAGTAATAAATTATATTTAATAATTCAGATTTATAGTTTTATGTAAGAAGTCATAGATTTTGACCGCTGGTGGGATCAATTTACTTTTTTTTAAATAGTGTTTTCATAGAAATTGAAAGTAATTTAAATACATTTATAAAATTTGTCACATCTCTACATTCTATTTAGAACTTGTCGTGTTAAGGATCGTGCAATTAAGATTGTTCTGAGAACAAATGTTAAGTTTTATGCAAGAAGTCATACATGTACATTTGATGACCATTGGTGGAATTTAATTATTATTTTTAAGGAATTGAGTTAAATTTGTTTTAGAAATACAAAGTAATGAATAGTGAGTATTTAGACTTTACTTTTTTATCAACATTTACATTATATTTGTAGTAAATTGCATTTGTTTTTCATTATGTCCATCAGATCTTTAGCAAATTGAAATTATACATGTATGATTGTGTTGTGTTTTGTTTTCAAGACATGTACTTGAATTCTTTATGAGAGTAAAGAGGTTTGACATGCCATCGGATCTTCAAGGTAACTTGAGTTAAACAATGATTGGAAGACATGAAATACAATGGCATCCTAGAAAGTCTTAAATCTGACTACAAGAAGAAGCAGCTGTTCCTATAATAATCAGCACCTTCAAAAATGTAAGACTCTTAAATATTGATTAGTCTGCCAAGAAATTAACCAACCAGCAAATCTAGAAAAATAACAATGAGTGAGCAATATTCTCATCAGTTAACTTTTACTGTTAACTCAGTCTTGATTGCATTTCAGATATTTACATGTACATGTACCGCTATTGGGACTTGTTTAAATGCTGTTAAAAGTCTGTTCTTCTTAGTACTTCTAGATTTCATTCATGATTTTTCGTTCTCAACATGACAGAATCATTTACAATTACCATTTACTAATTGAAACATCAAAGCATATTGAGTAATCCTTTTGTTTATAGTCAACTCTATACTGTACTTAAAAAATAAAGTATTTGATGTATTTAATATATTTTAGCATTGCACATTTGAATTTTGTTGAACACTAAAGCGACATGTCAAAGTACAATCTGATAAATGATATATTCCTCTGATTGAATGGAGTGTTTTACAGCTAATCCAATGTACAAGATGTATGGTCATTATCATCTTCATGAATGTCAACAAGTTAAATTCTTCCTTTGATAACAATATTAGAAGAAATACATATTAGCTTTGGTACTTTTTGCTTGACCCAGTAATTTTAAAATTAAGCTTTGTACTTTGTTAGATACCGGTACCAAAACTGCAAACTGATTTTTCGGGTTTTGAAAGCTTAATTGAATCAAAGCTCACAATTATGAAATCCTTTAACAAATAATGTTGTGATGATTTCATTACTGATCAAGAACTAAAACACAAACATATTTTTACACTAGCTGCTCTTTAAACTAAATTACCCCTCTATCAGTATGCCGTGTACATGTACATACTGATATCCCTAGCCACTCATGCAACATATATTTTAGCTACAGAACCTGTTCTTAATGATTTCATGCCTCATTTGATCTGACTACAAGCCCAACAACAGCTTCAGTAGTCCTCGACCTTATACATGTAGCCATGACAACAAACCAAAACAGAACTAAACAGTGGTATTGCATCAATATTTGCATCAGTGGAGACTTACCACTGACATACTGTTTATAGGTGGAGCTGATATCATCCCACCTTATTGCTTGAATACATGTATCAACACTATATCACTGTTATCACAGTTTGTATGAAACAGGATCACAGTTTGCCAAAACTACATGTAGCCCATGTACATGTACATGTACATGTACATGTAAGGTTGATGACAGATTTTGCACTTCAAATAATGCTGATTACATGTAAGAACAAACTCACATTAGTTTCAAGATAACAAATATCACATCAGCATTGTTTCTCGCTTTTGACATTTATGCTACAATATTGTCAGATCCAGTGTCTACGTACACTACAATTCAAGCATCAAATCTATCAAGGCGTGATACACTATTACCCTTGGTCATCAGGCCAATGGTCCTTAAACTTTCTCAGCTCCTTGGGGAGTATACAGCTCTGTGCTGTCGTAGTCTGAGCTACAGTGGCTATCAAACACAACATCCATCTCTACCCTCACAGAGAAGCAAGTATACAAAGGCTTCAAAATGAATACAGATGTAGCGAGATATTTAATATGACATCAACAGCAGATCAGTGAAAAGGACATACTCACAGCTTCCAAATTGACTCTGATTCTGCTCCAAGAATAAAATATTAGTGTATGAGGCACTTGCTGACACACATGTTAACATGTACATTTACAGCATATGTACAACATCCTTATATGTTAGTTTTGATTACAACTGCATTTATGCGCAATGCCACACTATGACAGATGTGCTGCCGATGAAATGTACTGTACAACAATTTCTATTCTTTTTTCTTGGTGGGGAAAAAACAGTGACAAATTTTGTTTTTAATTCTCCAATTTAAAATATATTTTGGAGAAACAAAACAAGATTCCATTAAAGAAGTAAT
Organism: Zoroaster sp. YZ-2022; assembly: GCA_029582265.1. Classification (NCBI taxonomy): domain Eukaryota; kingdom Metazoa; phylum Echinodermata; class Asteroidea; order Forcipulatida; family Zoroasteridae; genus Zoroaster; species Zoroaster sp. YZ-2022. Next base: position 25,289,799 of record CM055826.1, read on the forward strand.
GTATATATAAGCATCATCTAAATGTACATACATGTATGTACATGTACAAGTTTGTATTTTACAAAAAAAAATGCATATTGGCAGATCAAGGTGGAATATTATTTTATTACTGTGCATGTCAATTTACCGTTATATTTTTGTGCCCCTTGTTTGGCACAGTGTGCCCCTTGTTCGGCACGGTGTGCCCCTTGTTCGGCACGGTGTCCCCCTTGTTTGGCACGGTGTCCCCCTTGTTTGGCACGGTGTCCCCCTTGTTTTTCATGGTATCCCCCTTGTTTGGCATGGTATCCCCCTTGTTTGGCATGTGTTCCCTTTTTGAGACCCTGGAATACAATATACACAAATTATATATTTTTCCTTTAGCCTGTATAGAAGTGATGTCCTTCACCATTTCATCAAGCCTAAACAATGGAGCCAATTACAGGTATTCAACTCCAATCATGAGTAAAGTTATTCTACTACGAACATCAAACAATATACTGCAAACATCCTATTAATTGCACTGAGCATGATGTACTGTTGAATTACTGTAGAGACTGTATAGATTTGAGAGTAGTCACAGTTTGCCCTGACTTACAGTTGTACGTTGAGGATTGATGCACTACAACTAACTCCAACTAACTCCAACAAACTCATAATCTCAAATCTATCAAGATGGCAGATATGACAGCAGCGTTGTTCCTGGTTCTGACTGTTATGATACAATATTGTCAGATCCAGTGTCTACAACGGTTCACTCTAAATTTCTACTTGGCCAACAACCGAGCCTTACTGAATTATGACTATCAATGGAAGACTGTATCTTCTCCTGTGATCTGTGGGCGAGACTGCTCTTATGATCCACAGTGCACATCATTCAACTATCACACAAGTAACCGTGTTTGTGAGTTGAGTAATGCCACCAGAGCTCACAGCCCTACTGACTTCATTGAGCTGCAAGGAAGTGCCTACTATGATGACAACTTGGATACTCCTTCCTTTTCGACACCTGACACTGTACATTATAGCAGTTGTGAGATGTGGTTAAGAGCTGGTCACCATGACAATGGCATCTACACCATCTTTCCTGCTGGACTGACCGATGGCATACAGGTTTACTGTGAGATGGAGACCAATGGAGGAGGCTGGATTGTGTTTCAGAGAAGACAAGACGGCTCCACTGACTTCTACCGTAACTGGACCGACTACCAATCTGGTTTTGGTGATCTATCAGGTGAATTTTGGCTTGGGAATAACATTCTACGTACGCTTACCAAGTCAGGACAATGGCAACTGCTGGTGGAGATGGAAGATTGGCAGAATAATACAGCATGGGCTGCCTACAGTGGGTTTTCCATCTTAGATGACAAGTACATCCTCCATCTTGGTTCATATGATGCTGAGAGTACAGCAGATGCGGGTGTCGACTCAATGGCAAGTCAAAATGGACGTCAATTCACAACAAAGGATCAGGACAATGATAAGAATGATGATACATATGATCAAGCTAACTGTGCAGTGAAACTTGAAGGAGCATGGTGGTTCAGAAATTGTGGTTATGCACATCTGAATGATAATACTACCATCATGAAAATGTAGAATATGGACGAGGAATACAATGGTCCCACTGGAAAACAAAGTATTACTCCCTGAAGAAATGCAGCATGAAAATAAGGGAAGTCTTATAAAACCAAATTAGACCTACCTATACTTGAGAACATTCAACCAAAATGACTTAATTTCATAATACAAGTATTATAAAGACAAGACTGATCATTTAATTGTTAAAATATTGAAAGAGGGAATGCCCTAAGAAATTTATATAACATGTTGGTTCATATAATGCTGAGATTACAGCAGGTGACTCAATGGCATATCAAAATGGACTTCAATTCTCAACAAAGGATCAGGACAATAATGAGAGAGATGATACATGTGACCCACCCAACTGTGCAGTGAAAGAGGAAGGCGCATGGTGGTTCAGAAATTGCCAAACTGCACATCTGAATGGTAAATACTACCATCATGGAAATGTGTGATATGAACTAGGAATACAATGGTCTCACTGGAAAGAAAGGTTTTATTCCCTGAAGAAATGCAGCATGAATAAGGGAAGTCTTGTAAGACCAAATTATAGACCAACCCATACCTGAAAACATTCAACCTAGATGACTTTAGTTCAGCATATTAGCATAAAGACTGAATATCTGTCATTGTTCAAAGAAATTTGCTCTGAAACATTCAAATGCCTTCTCCTATAGTTTACTTGCCAGATTGTATAACAAGCTAAACAAGCTGGACAATAAGCTTGGACGATAACACGATAATATCGAATATCGTGATACCTTTTTTGTTCAATTATGATATTGCAAACCTTTTCAAGTTATTGAGATATCGGCAAATCGTGATTGAAAAATATATCGCAATTAAAACAAATAAATAAATTGATTCAAAAATTCCATGGAAACAAAATTAGGCCAGTCTTTTCAAGCTTTCAAGTGAGAAAGCCAACTACTTCAGCTGATAACAAAGGAGCCACCATACGTGCAGACCCAGAACTCTGTCTTTTCTCTTAATCCACTGACGGATTAAGTGTTGGGAATTGCATGCATACCTATGGATGTCAGCTCTAAATCATGCATGAATGAACAAAATAATCATGATATATGATGTATCATGGATGAAAATAATAAATTTAAAAAAATTGATATCGCCCAAGCTTACTGGACAATAATGAAATTTAACAAGACAAAGATATACATAATATATCTTATACCGAGAAAGATCTGATATCCACCATGAAAATGTTTTTTCTGCAATGGTTGTAGAAAACACTGACAAATTTCTTCAAAATTTCCAAGTGTTCTCATTTCAGAATTAACTTTTGAATTTTTCAGAGGTATTCATGTACATGTGTATCTCCTAGTTTCCTGTAGGGAAGCCCCATCATGATTCAATACTCTAATTTCATTGCTCTGCTTACTATAAGCATAAAATCAGTGCATTAATGATTTGCTTAACTTAAGCATATTTTACAAATTAGCAAGGAATTTAAACTTAATCTCATGTGTACTTAATGTAACCTGATTGTGAATTACACATCCTGCGCTAATCCTGTCTGTAGATAATGGTGATTATAATTAAACAGAGCCATGAAATTGGGCCCACCTAATAAGTGAAAGCAGAAGTGTATTTCCTACATGAAGTGTGCCAGCCTGCTATAATCCATACTATGGTATTGTACTCAAATTGCGCGTTCTATACACAATAAGCTTGGCTATAGGTTTTGCTCCCCTTGCCAGGCCTGACAGCATGGGGCATATGGGGCATTATGGGATAGGTGCTTCCACGCAAAAATACTTCCTAGAGAAGTAGATGCAATTTTAAACTAAATGCAGGTGAACCATTTGTGTGGTGAACAATGGGCGTGTTCGATAAAAGCTGGCTAGATGTGTAGTGAGTTCTCTCACACGCCAGGTCTCCCAGATTGCATTGCTTCTTTTTAAGACCTTGCGCGTCAGTTTGTGGAACAAAACATCACAAATGGGCCAGAACCATTGTTCTTTGAGTACTCTGCTGTGGACTAGGTTAGTACAGGAGTGGTACACTTCATGTAGGTTATAGACTTCTGGTGAAACTGATTCAGATCTCATGAAATTCACTTCATCAATGTTGGGCCCCCCCAAAAAAAATAATAATAAAAAAATAAAAAAATTGGTCTGCCAAGGACGTCATGGTTGAATATAGAGAAGTATATGACAATTAAAAGTGATCTGATGATAGATGATATGTTCCTGTGATTGCATGGAATGCTTTGTAGCTTGTACAAGATGTATATGGTCATTATTAACTTGTTCATGAATGGGGAAGAACAATTCTTCTTTATGATTACAGATTACACTACATGTATCAGAACAAATACATCTGGTAGTAATATTTTTGGCCCTTTTTGATTGATCCAGTCATTTAAACAAATTAACCTGTACTTTTATTACGGGATGATGAGATTGCAAACTATTAATTGAATGTTTTGGGTTTCAAGATTTCAATATCTTGACTGAATGAAATCTCACATCCTGATTATCTGTCAATTGATCAAATGCATGTCTACAGTGCTGTACAGAATAAGGAATGTTTTGTAACCTATGCTGATCTGATTGATCACATGTTAAACCAGTCTTGAGCATATATTGCTTTTATACATGTTGAATATAGATTGGTGTTTTCATTGTATTAATATTATCAGAACAAATGTTTAGATTTACCCAAGCAGTCATGGATTTGACCCAAATGGCAGAAACATTGTACATGTACATTGTTGTTTTAAGAAATTCAGATAACTGATATTATATTTTTATGGAATGGGAATTCAGATGGTTGTTTTGCTAAAACTCTGAACACATGTATAGTTTTACGCAAGCAGTCATGCATGTTTATTGTTGTATACTAATTTTTATTTTAAGAAATTCAGATAATTGAATGTACAATGTATTAAGTAATAATAATGTGACCTGTTACAACGAAATGAGCGTAAAGTCGCAATATACCATTTCTCAGTAAAGTGGGAAAACCAAAAAATCAGAGGGAGGTCTAATTTGTTGGTTATTATATTTGCAATTTTTAAATCTCATTATATCGAATTCCAAATTTTCAGTTCGATCAGACAATTAAAAAACCTAAATTTCAGGCCAATTTCGTTGGCAGCTTTTATCGCGTTCTAACAAACAACTTGAAACAAAGACGGAAACAAAGACGGAAACAAAGACGAAAACAAAGCCGCAAATCCCCCTCTGGTGGTCTGGGGGATCGCTGTAACCCCAAGTATTATATATTGATATTGTTGTTGTTGTTGTTGTTGTTGTTGTTGTTATGGTTTATTAAAAAATCTGCTCATTGCAGCCTGCCGGCTGAATTACGAAACAGTTTACATTAAAAATATAAGAAATACATACAAATTAAAATTAAGTAAACAGTATGAACCAAATGAAAAATGAATCTAAAAAAGAAATCAGTCAGGTACATACAAGGCACATACAAATATTGCACAGCAAAAAGCACACTCATCCAGGAGACATAAATAACCATATTAAAAATTGTAAAACAAACAACAAACAAAACAAAAAATGAAAAATTATTTACAGAAATTACAAGGATGGTGGGAGTGAGCTGAGAAAATTATTGACAAGTCTGTTGAAATAGGGGACTGAACTGTTACTGAGAAGAGCAGTTTTACATGGTTCTTTTAGTTCTTTTAGATCTGAGATTAATAGAATGTGAGCTTTTGGATTTGACAAACCATTCATTAAATTTATTTGAGTTGTATGATTTTAATGCAAAAGTAGTACAATGCGTGATTCATCTAATATATAAAGGTTCCAGACCCAGAGTAGTTAATGCTTGATTATAATGAGTATATTTGTTGCCTAAAATGATGCGAGACGTTCTTTTTTGGATGGACTTTAATTGGGCAGAAAGAGTGAGGGAAATACCTGAATGCCATAATGGAGCTGCATATTCTACAATGGGTCTGATATAACCCTTATACACAGTCACTAGTTCATAATTAGTAAGACCATTCTTTTTTAATTTCCCCAACATGAACAGTTTTCTGTTGGCTTTATTAACTATGTTACCAATGTGCATATCCCATTTCAAATTATGTTGGAAAGTGACACCTAATAATTTAGCACTATGAACCTGTTGAAGTTGAACATCTAATATAGAAAATCGAGCAACAGGCGGTTCCCTCCTGCCAAAGTAAATTTGCATGATTTGACATTACGAGGGGTTCCAGGAAAGTTTATTTTTTACCGCCCATTTATTCAGATTATTTAAATCATCCTGAATCTTGCTAACAACATTGATGTGCCTATTGTCACTAAGTGTAAGATCCTTCATCATATTTCCAGCATTTACTGTGAACAGGATCAGCAGAACTATTAATACATGCAAGAAAAATCACAGGACCTAATTTTGCACCCTGTGGGACGCCATCTGAAAGGGTTTGCCATCAGAAAAGGTCTGTTTATACTTGACCCTTTGTTGCCGACCACTTAGGAAATTAGCAATCCAATGTACAATAGCTGGAGACACATCCAAATCCAGAAGGTTTTTGATAGCTATTACATGATTAACCATATCAAAGGCTTTAGTGAAATCTGTTAAAACGAGGGAACTAATATTGTTTGAAGTACTAGCACCAGTAACTAAGTGATGGTAAACATCTACAAGGCAATGGGTGGTGGATAACCCTTTCTGGTTACCAAATTGTCTTTTATCTACCTTAGGTTGAATTGTCTTCATGACCCATTTACAAATAAATCCTTCGGCAATCTTGGCTAATAATGGGGTTAAAGAGATGGGCCTAAGTTTGTCCAATGTGGGCGGATATTGCTTTGGAATGGGAACAATGTTCGCTTGTTTCCACTGAACTGGAACAATGCCCTGGGTTAAAGAAGTATTCATGATATCAGTAACAGGAATACTCAGCTCATAAGCAAATTCCTTAAGGATTCTGGCAGGTAAGTTATCAGGACCACCGGATTTGGAAACGGAGATTCTTTTTAGTTCATTATAGACTACCCAGGGTTCAATCCGGGGAGGTGGCTCATGTGATGGTAAGTAAGCTGGTAGTTCGTAAAAATTCAGAGGATTGTGAGATTGTGAGAAAGTAGCCAGGTGATTATTAAATGCAATGGCAATTGATTCATGGTCAGATGAGTCAAAATCTGGTATATGAATGGTGAGATCACCTTTCTTGATGTTAGCCAGATTACGTACTTCCTTGTGCCACCTTCCTGGGTCCAACTTTTTTAATTTACGAATTCTACCAGCATAGAACATTTGTTTAGCAGCATTTATTTCCCTAATAACTCTGTTACGCATGCAATGGAATTGATGTATATTGCCCTCAGCAAATGCCCTCTGCCTCTGGGCAATTTTATTTTTAATTTGATCAGTCATCCAAGGTTTATCGTTATTGTGACGCTTGATAATTTTGAGATGAAAATGATCTTTAATGGCACAATGAAGTGAACCAGATTATATAGAAGGCATCAACTTTGGCTTGACAAGAGTTAGTATTCAGGGTATCATCCCAACTCTGTGCCTGTACCCATCTACCAAAGCACCTAATACTGGATTCCTTCATAGGCCTTATAACTTTAGTCGTTATTTTGTTGGGGACACGTACATTTTTGAGAACCCATGTAATACAGTTATGATCACTACGACCAATAGGAGCGGATACAGCAGGACATTGATATTGATCAGAAAAGTTGGTAATAATAAGATCAAGGGTAACATCCTGTCTAGTCGGTTTGTTAACAATTTGCACAAGATTATTACCATTACAAATAGGTCTAATGTCCACTTTATTAAAGTCACCAAGTAGAGCAATTCCAATACATGGTTTACGGGTCAAAAGTTGGTCAACTGAGCAGATGATGTGATGCCATAAAAGATCTTCATTAGAAAGCTCTTGTTCTACTGAATCCAGAAATACCAACAACTCAATAGTTTAAATTTCCGACTTTAAGCTTATTTTGTGGGAATTTAGGTTGTTTTGATAACAGAACAAATCCATAGTTTTAAGTAAGACGTCATGAATTGACCCAAACGAAAGTCTCGTTGTAGTTTTTTCCTTTTCTTATAAGATATGGTACTTTATTAGTTTGAATATATAAATAAATATTTGATATCATTGTTGATGGAATGGGTAAATAAGATTGAAGTATAGCAAAAATGTATAGTTTTAAGCAAGAAGTCATGAATTGACCCAAATGGACGTAACATTGGGTTTTTCCCGTTTCTTATAAGATATGGTACTTTATTAGTTTGAATATAAAAATAAATATTTGATATCATTGTTGATGGAATGGGTCATTCAGATTGAAGTGTTAACAGTATTAACACAAATGTATAGTTTTAGGCAAGAAGTCAATGATTTGACCAATAGTGGAATCAGTTTACTTTCTTTCTTTTACTTTGAAGAATTGTGCTCTTCATTGATATTGAACTTTATTTAAATATATGCCTGTCACATATTTTTTATTAAGTTAATTGGTCTCAATTAAGTTTGTGGATACGTATGATTAAATGTACTTTAAAATCAAGTAAATTTACAATAACTTTTTCAGAAAGTGTGGAAATGTAAACGAATTATTCTGTACATGCTGGAGGTGCTGTAATGTTGTTGCTTAAGTAGGTTTAATTTAACCTGTCTAATACCAACATGGTCCAGATGGCGCAGCACGTTGGCCGGACCACTGGAAGTGTCAATCGCGGGGCTTCCAGAGCTGGGACGCACCGGTTCGAAGCCCTAGAACAGACCTAATTCAGGGACATGGCAGTTGCGCCAGCAGCAACGGTTTGGGGGCCGCCATGTCTCTCCCCTATTCGATAGTTGGTTACGGTGCGGGAAAGTAAAGGAGGGACCGGGGGTCTGCCGATTCCCCCAGAAGGGTTCTAAGGTGGTTATCACGCTGGGTTCGCCTAGAAGATTCAACGCTCCCCAATGCCTCGTCATTACCTCTGACTAACTTTCTGCAGAAATTAGTTTTGAATTTTTTTTTATTACTATTATTTTTTTTTTAAATTGACTCACTCACAAACCATGTCACTTAACGTTTTGTCCCTTATTAACATACAGCTGTTTTATTGCATTCCCCCACAAATATTGACAAACTACTACACGGCCTACCTCTTGTGATTTTGATGAAATATATATATATATATATATGTTTTTAAAACTTACTCATTGTGCCTTGTATTGATATATTTTTGTTTTTATCAAAAGCACAAGGGGTAAGCCTTGTATTTATATTTTTTGTTTTTATTAAAATCACAAAGGGTAGGCCTAAGCCTTGTATTTATATATTTTTATTTTTCTCAAAATCACAAAGAGTAAGCCTTGTATTTGTATCTTTTTGTTTTTCTCAAAATCACAAGGGGTAATTCTTGTATTTAGATAGTTTTCCCCTCAAAATCACAAGAAGTAAGCCTTGTATGTATATTTTTTGTTTTTAACAAAATCACAAGGGTAAGCCTTGTATTTATATATTTTTATTTTTCTCAAAATCACAAGGAGTAAGCCTTGTATTGATATATTTTTGTTTTTATCAAAATCACAAGGGGTAAGCCTTGTATTTATATTTGTTTGTTTTTCTCAAAATCACAACGGGTAAGCCTTGTATTTATATATTTTTGTTTTTATCAAAATCACAAGGAGTAAGCCTTATATTTGTATATTTGTTTTCCTCAAAATCACAAGGGGTAAACCTTGTATTTATATATATTTTTTTCCAAATAAAAGCAAGGTAGCTTG
>CM055826.1:25299602-25333344 GCA_029582265.1 Zoroaster sp. YZ-2022
ATTATTTTAATGGTATTTTAATGTATAGGTGTTTAAAATGGTACAACCCCTAATTATATGTCTGATTTTATATCAACGCATTCTGATTTTAATTTTTATAATACCCGTAATGTTCAAGTTAATATGTTATATGTTCCAAAACATTTTAGACAGTCTTTTTAATATGTAGGACCTTCGTATTATAACGAATTACCAAATGTAATAAAAGGGGCTGGTGATATATTAAGTTTTAAACGTTCATTAAAAGATTATGTTTTAAATGTATAAAGACATATGTATCTACATTAAGTATTTAGTTATATGTAGTATCGATATTAAGTTCTTTTTTTCTAACTTTTTTTTTTTTTTTTACATAGTGTTGTATTACTTTGTATCTCCTGGGCGCCTAGGAAGAATACAGGAAGGTAAATGGCCTACCCAGGTTAACTATTTTGAAATAAATAAATAAATAAATAAATAAATAAATAAATAAATAAATAAATAAATAAATAAATAAATACTTTTTTTTTTTACTTTTCAAAGGAGAACTTTATTTCAAATTTCTTGAAAAAGCAGCATATTAAACAGATATATACAAAATTAAAAGAATTGTAAAGAAATACATTCAGTACCTTAATAGTAGTGAATTAATACAATGAAAACCAGAAACAAAAACTTTAACTAGAAATGCCGCAAAGGCCAAGTTGCTACCTTCGGAAGCTGGATGCCCCAAGTCCTTCCAAAGGGTAGCAACAAGGGGAGGGGAATAAAGGGAGTTGACAGTAAAGTACATTTTTACATTGTCGATATCCTTGTCTTGGGGAGGGGAGGGGAGGAGAACAGGAAGGGAGCCGGGGAGGGGGGGCATGGGTTCCTTAGCGTCTGGTGTGGGCACAAAAGTGCCCACTGCCAGTCCCCCATGCAGGATAGGTGGCGGGCGGGCGGCGAAAAACACCACGGCTCGTCTGGGAAGCGACGAGACCTGCTCAAGCCCGTCAACCTAGGGATAAGACAAGGGTAAAGAAATGAATATTATAGAGAACAATAAAACATTAAATAAAACGCGGTAATTCAAATCAACCATATCATTCGATCATTACTGTAATCGAAAAGAGTGTTATTAATTGACCAATTTGTGAGAAAAAGTGGAATGGAGTTATTCAGCTTATGATAATTGAATTCCAAGTTGATTTTGTTTTTCAACCGGTATTGCCAAACTAATAAGGGGTCGGAGGGGTTTGAGGTACGATATAGCCAGTACATGACGTTTTTTAGGCTGACGCTAAGATAATTTGCCAGGCGGACAGCCCCTTTGTTTCGACTCTGAGCAGGCGGAACGAGAGTCCAGTAAATGTCAAAATTTAGTTGAAGGTTTGGAAGAAGACGACTGATGAGGCTGTGAAGAAGGTTGAGAGCTGGTTGTGTAGATGGGCAAGTAATAAAAAGATGTGTGATGGTTCCTCTCTCGCCGCACCACCCACAGTCAGAAGAGATGTTGGAGTTGAGGTGATGTAAGACTGGAAGAGAGGGCAGAACGTTGTGTAGAAGCTTATATTGGACGTCCCCTTCTTTCTTGGATGTTGGCGGCTGGTAAATTTCTCTCCAGGGGATGTGAAGAGAAGACGGAAAATAGCCACGGTCATGCCAGGGTGTTAAAGTTGGAGAAGAGTTGTCGTTGATTTTCTGGTTGAAGAGAAGATAAAGCGATTTTGATGAGAGTGAGGACACATCTGTGTCATTGTCGATGAAGACACAGCTCGGCGAAAAAGGGCGAGTGGGAAGATCTTCGAGTGGTAAGACATGTTGAAAAAGACCGTCGAGATTGAAAAGTTCTGGGAAGGAAGATGATATGGTGTGGTGCAGGCGAGAGGTATCCCGTTGAAAAAGACGAACAGAAGGAGAACGGATGCAGGAAGGGACCAGATGGATGTCTTTAGCCGGAAGCCACTTTCCGGTGTTGAAGTTGAGGAGTTGCTTGATGAAGTGAGTGCCGCCCGCCCAGAGTCTTGCAGCAAAGGCCGCACCACCCGGCAAGGGGTTAACGAGGGGCGGATAAATGATTGGTAGATTGATGATATGGTTGACTGAATTTGTGGGTAATTCGATTCGAGCTCCGATTTTTTTCCAGGCACGCAGTGTTTCACTGTAGAAAAGGGGAAGACTAGTAAAGAATTTAGGGTCTAGATCCAAAAGGAAAAGTTGATAGCTGAGGTTGAGACGTTTGTATTTATGTAAATTGCAATCCATTAACGTAAAACAGGGGTGGGGGTTTGAAAGGAAATACCTCTGAAGAAGTTTGAATCTGAAAGTGAGGCTGCGTGCCTGGAAACAAGCTAGACCTAGCCCACCTTTGTCGCAGCTCTGAAAGAGTGTCCGTTTTTTAAGTAGGTGTCGTTTGTTGGACCAGACGAAATCGACAAGCAAGCCTTGGAGTTCACGTAGGACATGGGAGGACGGCAAGACAGTGAAAGATTTTAGTGGCAGCTAACTGATTAGCAATTAAAACTTTCCCTTTGAGGGACAGATTAAAGAAAAGATGTTTCCAGCAGGCTAGTGTTTTGGCAAGTTTGTCTTTGCAATATTTCCAGTTTTGTTGATTGTAGTTGTTGTTATTACCTAGGTGAAACTCCAAGGAAGGCTAAACCTTGATTATTCCACTCGAAATTTAGCGGATTGTCGGTTCGTCTGGTCCACGACCCGACCCATAACCCCTTGGATTTTTCGTAATTTAACCTTGCAGCAGAGGATTCGCTGAAGAGACTATACACCCTTTGAATGGTTTCAAACCCGAGGTCGGAGGTGATAAAAATAGTGATGTCATCAGCATAGGCTGAAACCGAACAGTAATTTTGAGTGTTGGGCAGAGGGAAACCCTGCCCATGCAAATCTTTACGAAGAGTATTGAGAAAGGGTTCAATAGCAACGGTGTACAGCAGCCCCGAGAGTGGACAACCTTGTCGGATGCCTTTCTCAAAGGAAAGGGTGCGGTCAAAGAACCGCACACCTTAATGTGGCTCTCGGCACTGCTGTACAAAAGATGGAGATAAGAAAGAAATTTGTCCCCGAATCCCATGGCTCTCATAACATTGAAAAGATAGTCGTGGTCAACGTTGTCAAAAGCTTTACGCTGATCAAGGTTGACCACGCCCAAAGGTAAATCATTAACATTGCAAAAATTAATAACGTCACGAATCAAGTTTAAATTATCATATATAGTGCGTTCGGGCACACAATAAGATTGATCTTGTTTGATAATATTACTGATGGATTGTTTTAGTCTATTTGCAAGAAGCTTGGCAAAAATTTTGTAATCAGTATTCAGGAGGGAGACAGGACGCCAGTTGGAAATTTCAGAGAGATCACCTTTTTTAGGAATGAGAATGATCACAGCTTTCAGAAAAGAACGGGGGAGGGAACCAGAAATAACAGCAGAATTTAGAACGTCGAAAAGATCGTTTTTAATTAATGACCAAAAGGAAACAAAAAATTCTGAGGTCAGCCCGTCAAACCCAGGCGTTTTATTTTTGCCAAGCTGGTTGACAACACAATCAAGTTCCTCCGGACGAAGAGGGGCATCAAGATCCTCTGCGTCCAGAGGATCAAGCCGAGATAAATCGGATAATAAAGGCTCAAGGGCGTCCTCGTCAGTAGGAACGCGACTGTAAAGATTAGTATAAAAGTTCCGGCAGTGGTTTTTTATTTTATCCGGGTTGTCAGTAATTTCACCATCAGGAAGACGAATACTACAGAGGGTTTTAGAAATAGAATGAGATTTTTCAAGGTTGAAAAAATAAGAATAGCTAGTGTCAGCTTCGTTAAGGTGCTGAAAACGAGATCGGACGAGGGCGCCCTGAGCCTGATTTTTTAAAAGAATATTTAATTCTTTGCGCTGTTCTTTGAGGACCTTTTGGGATTCCGGTGTGATGTCTGGAGCAGACTGAAGCTCCTCAATTTGGGAATTAATACGAAGAAAGGCAGCTCGTTTTTCTCTGGCGAGTCTGGAACTGTATTTTTGGGTGAGGGTTTTGATTTGGGCCTTGCCAAGGTCCCACCACTTGCATACGTCGTTAAAATGACGTTTTTCCATTTGCCAATTTGACCAGAAAAGATGTATAATTTCACGATAATTTTTGTCAATGAGAAGAGAGTTATTGAAATGCCAGTAAGCACTGCCTCTGTGTTGAGAGGAAGGAGGTTTGATAGAAAGATGAACGGCACAGTGGTCGTACAGAGAACAAGGAATAATTTGACAAGAGCGAATAGCTGGTATCAAAGTGGGAGGAGCATAAAGTCGATCAAGTCTAACCTGAGAAATTTTGTCGGGAGAGAAAGGGTTTTTCCTCATCCAGGTATACCGTTTAACTCGGGGGTTTCGTCTGCGCCAGACATCACACAAATTAAAATTAGTAAGAACATTTTTGAGAGCCGTTGAGACCCGTGGACGATGTTCGGCCAGCCTATCTGCGCGGTCCATAGAAGGATCGCAAGTACAATTAAAAAATTATTCTTGTCCCAATGGAAACCCCCCTCTACAAGTGAAAACTCCCATATTGACAAGCATCCATTTTGGGAAAAAGAGGGCCCATGCTACACATTATGACCATTTCTTCAAGGCCTAGTGTATCCAATATACTCAAAATTGGAAGTCAAGTACCCCCAGGTCATGATATTAGACTATTTTTACACAGTCCCTCCTTAATGTATGGGCCTCAAATCTTTGTTTTTCAGAAAATATTGAGGGCATAACAGCTCGGCTTATAATATTTTAGTGGGGTGCACCCTGCATGAGGTTGAATTGATAGCGCCTCCTAATGATTATCAGTGTATGTAAATCGAGTACGTGAAATAAATAAGCAGATTATCTGCATACAAATGTATATTGACACCTTCATCTTTGTCATTCAGATCTATTGAGTAGGCCTGTATTTTTAATTTATATAAAACTGCATAAATACAGGGATTATGCAAGGACAAAATATGTCTATCATTACTAATTTCCAATCACCAGAAGTTTGATTCTGAAGGGGGGGGGGTTAAATAATATTTTAGAGGGAGATGACCAATATAATCATATCACATCCTCCAATATTTTCCCCACTTGCTACTAAATTATGCTATATATTCGCTATATCAATTCTCTGTACCCTCTAAAATAGATTAGGACATTTTATAATTTTGTCATTATTGTATATTAAAACAATATGTCCCAGATTGCATCACAGAGCACAGCACTTCTTGGGCCCTTAATACCAACACGTTTGTGAATTTACCGACACGTGGGGGTAAGTGGTTTCCCCCGCCCACCCTTTGGCTACGGCACTGTGCTACAAGTTGGCTACGGCACTGTGCTACAATTTGGCAACGGCACTGTGTTACAATTTGGCTAGGCACTGTGCTACAATTTGGCTACGGCACTGTGTTACAATTTGGCTAGGCACCGTGTTACAATTTGGCTACGGCACTGTGCTACAATTTGGCTACGGCACTGTGTTACAATTTGGCTACGGCACTGTGCTACAATTTGGCTACGGCACTGTGCTACAATTTGGCTATGGCACTGTGCTACAATTTGGCTACGGCACTGTGTTACAATTTGGCTACGGCACAGTGCTACATTTTGGCTAGGGTACTGTGCTACAATTTGGCTACGGCACTGTTGCCCTAATGTGTTAGTCTGCCCACTAATTAAATAAAGATGCTCACGACAAATAGACACAATAAGATTACAAAATAAACAAATAGTTTTTTGATTCACAAATAAAAATGTTTGGATTGATTATTAGAAGATTATCATAATTTAAAAATGTATACAGAGTTGTTGACTTTATACAGTGTGTATAACAAAATATAACTGAATAAATTAAATAAATCCTTAGTAATGACTGCGACCTAGATATTTATTTCATTTCATTCTATCTACATCAAGCCACCAACGTATGCTAGCGACGACAATTCCCTGTCACAAAACAAGCCATGTATGTCAAAAAATAAACAGCTGTCGTATTAGACCACATGGTCTATATGTTAAAGTGTGACAAGCAACATTTCACATGACTCAATCAATAACACCGGAAAAACAATCATTTCAACAATATTTGGTTGTATATCAAACTCACCAGTGAGCGGCAGATGCACGACAGTTAAAAAGATCAAAGCCTCTGGCAAAAGTAGATATAAATCAAGCTACAGGGAAAGGAACGCAGCAAATTATGACAACAAACTGACTGTGACCAACCGTGCCTTTATTCTGCCATGGTGTTTATATTGCGTGAGTTGGCAGCGGGATCGTCTTTATTCTGCAATAAAAAATAATTGAGTTTATATTGCGTGAGTTGCCATATGTTAAAACCATTAGCAGGGGTAATAATGTACAGCGCTCTGATACCTTGTGTAAGAGCGCTTTAAAATGCCTGAGATTATTATTATTATTATTATTATTATTATTATTATTATTATTATTATTATTATTATTATTATTATTATTATTATTATTATTATTATTATTATTATTATTATTATTATTATTATTATTATTATTATTATTATATTATTATTATTATTATTATTATTATTATTATTATTATTATTATTATTATTATTATTATTATTATTATTATTATTATTATTATTATTATTATTATTATTATTATTATTATTATTATTATTATTATTATTATTATTATTATTATTATTATTATTATTATTATTATTATTATTATTATTATTATTATTATTATTATTATTATTATTATTATTATTATTATTATTATTATTATTATTATTATTATTATTATTATTATTATTATTATTATTATTATTATTATTATATTATATTATTATTATTATTATTATTTTTAACTGAAATATCTAAAGTGGATACAGGGTCTTCGTTGGTTGGATTTAAGAAAAGCCATTTACTTTCATGGTTAGCTGGACCTTCCCTTTCATTTAGCAATTTGACATCAATATTTTTCTTTAGATTAGACATAATTTTACCAGCATTTATAGGCCTAATATTACATTTACAAGCTAATTCGTTTGTAGAAAGAAAGGTTCCCTTTATAAATTTATAATTTGGTTGAGAAGGTTTATACCAGCAGGTTTCAGAATTTTAGAGTTCAATAATTTATTGCTTCCTGTGATAATCTTATTGTCCCATAGTGGAATGGCAGAAGCTTCATTTATACATGTGATTGTGGGTTGAAATAAACCTCCAGCCTTGACACAATTTTGAATCAAATTTCTATAAAATATCAGCATATCGATATTTCTCATCTTGGGATTGTTAAAAATAAACCATCTTAGGTTATGTTCGTTATTAGTTTTTAACCAAAAATCTAAAAAATATTTCCATTTACCTTTCAAAGTATACCTTTGCAGCCATTTAAGTTTTAAGGCTTGCAATTTTAAGCTAACATTGATGAGACCCGTTCCTCCCATATCGGCAGGACCTTGTATAGTGACTCTTTTGATTTTTCCAGGTTTGCCATACCAGTAAAACTTTATAATGGCATCATTCATATTCTTTATCAAAGATTCAGGACAAACCAGAACAGACCCATAATAAGCCAAAGTGCCTCCTATAAGGCTATTGACAATAACGGCTTTCCCTTTTAAAGTGAGATTTCTCTCCTTCCATCTATTAAGAACATTTTTAATTTTATTTATTTTCTCTATCCAATTGTCTTCGGGTTTAACTCTAAAACCAAAATAAATACAAAGTATTTTT
Source organism: Zoroaster sp. YZ-2022 (assembly GCA_029582265.1). Classification (NCBI taxonomy): domain Eukaryota; kingdom Metazoa; phylum Echinodermata; class Asteroidea; order Forcipulatida; family Zoroasteridae; genus Zoroaster; species Zoroaster sp. YZ-2022. The sequence goes on from CM055826.1 coordinate 25,307,311, forward strand.
ATTTTCTCGTTAGTCCACTGAAAATTACAGGGATTATCTTTTCTATTTCTACAAGCTCCTAACCAAAGACCTTGTGATTTTTCTAAATTTATTTTTGAACCTGATCCTTCGTTATAAGAGTACAAAATTCCTTTTAAAACAGAAAATTCGTTGTTTCTTGTGACAAACATACTCATATCATCAGCATGCTGAACAATCTTAAAGGTAGGCTTCTGTTCTGGGAGAACGATACCGTTTATACTATTATGACTTCTAATCATATTTGCTAACCCTTCAACACAAATTGAAAATAAAAGGGGAGACAAAGAACATCCTTGCCTTATCCCTCTTGTGGCAATAAAAGGCACTGTAAAAAAATTGTTAACATTTATCGTAACAATAGGCTGGGTGTAAATAATTTTAAACCATTGTTTTAAGACATTGGGAATACCCATTTTGTCAAGAATAGCATGCAAAAAAAACCATTCAATTCTATCGAAAGCTTTATCATCATCATCATCATCATCATCATCATCATCATCATCATCATCATCATCATCATTATTATTATTATTAAAACAATTTTATAAAGCCTATATTTTATTTTACATGTCAAATGTTGTTATGATTCATTTTATTGAGAATAAAGAATGCCAATGACATAATACGCCGATATATCTACATGCAGTGCGGAGGATTCGAAGGTTGGTTGGCCTCTCTACTGCAGCACACACTCTTCTTAACAAACCTATTTAAACAACCTTGTGTTTGTGGCTATTGAAATCGTCTCGAAGTTTCAGGGAGAGAGGAGTGGGAAAGAGGACTAACAATACAGCTCGAAAATTCTGCGAACGATGTAGCAATAAGCTCATCTCCGGCAAAAACTTCAAGCACGTACATTTTAATCTTTGATCGAACTGTTCGAGACTTATTCAAGATGTACGTAATAAGGTGTCCTGTTAGATGTCCTTCCTTCCCAATACTTCAACAGTATTTTTGTTTTTCTTCCATACAAGTGCATGAAAACAACAGGATGGTGTTATGATAAATGCCTTGAGACAGGGACAAATGACAAATATGGCCAACAACATGGTTAAGATTATATAGGTTTCTCTCTTTCTAAATACAGATCAGCGATGCCCTAATGAATGTAGTTGCCAATACGATGATAACAGCGATCTACATGTGGACTGTAACGACGGTTGGAACGAAACAACTGTTTCAAACATTGTAAAGATCACGAAGGAGCTGTAAGATACAACTTAATATTTATAATTTACCATTTTACCTATATTTGAACATTTTGGAATTTAAAAATAAAGTTATTAAACAGACTATTTTGGCCAATTCGATTGTTCAGTTCACAAACTCGTGTTGAAAACCTAAATAACTACTGATAAATCATTTATTCTTGGTCAGAAGTTTCGGAATGTCACGTTTTAAAAGAAATAACTTTTAAGGGAGGTTTAACTTTAAGATGTCGTTAACTACAATTTGCTAATACTAATTTTAAAAAATATTTAAATTGTCATCCGTTAAAGTCTCAATGGTGAATTGATTTTAGTATAAATTCAAGCGCATGAGTCTGCATCATAATGATATTGTTGTCAATGCTTAGTACACTTTCAGGATCAGGAGCAAATATCAGTGTCCTCAATGCTGGTCTATTCAAAGGATTCCCGTTACTTAATGCACTGTGAGTTTATAATACCGTTTATATTGAGAATTATTGAATTAAAGCCCCTTCACGCTATTGACACTGTCGAAAAAACATAAATGATCACTGATTTACAAGAACAGTGTAATTGGTATAAGCTTGATGATGGTTATTGAGAATTATTGAATTAAATGATCATTGATTTACATGAAACTATAATTGGTGTAAAGTTGATGATGATATCAAATATCCCTTAAAATGTTTCTGTCAGAGGTATTGTTAGTACAGTATATCATTTTACAAATGATTTAAACCCCACCCACTCACCCACCCACCAACTCACCCATCCATCCATCCATCCATCCATCCATCTTTACCACACCGTTAAATATACTGCATGGCGGCATTTGCCAGCCGTTTTATACAGCACCGTTTTACACCGTTTAAGATATCTACGCATACGTTTCCTGCTTGTATAATATAGGTCGTTGGCTGGTAATAAAATCACTCAACTACTTCCTGGGACCTTCGACGGTCTTAGCAACCTAACATTTTTGTAAGTAAAACAAATACAAAACTTGTAAATAACGAGTTATTACAAAGGGTCAATATTACATTACAGTATATCATTGTGATCAGGATTACCAATTAAATAAATTTAACAGTTAAAATGACGCGGCACAAACAAAATCCTATTTATTGTATTCCGAAACTCTGTAAAAATCGAACACCGTCTTAATATACTTAGATTTTTATATTGAAGGGACATCTCGAGGAGTCAAATATTTGATCCTGGGTATACTGATTTTAACCTATATTGTCATCATCCCTGGTACTGTGTATTTTTAAAATGATAATAATACAAGTTTAATATATCTACGCATCTATTTTTTTTAAATTACTTTTCCTCCTTATTTAACATAGGTCGTTGGCTGGTAATGAAATCAATCAACTACTTCCTGGGACCTTCGACAGTCTTAGCAATCTAACATTTTTGTAAGTAAAACAAATACAAAACTAGTAAATAGCGAGTTATTACAAAGGGTCCAGATTACATTACAGCGTAACGTTATGATCATTGGGATTAACAGTTTAATCAATTTAACATTCAAAATGACGCTGCACGCATAGAATATTATTTATTGCATTTCGAAACTCTGAAAAACGTAATCACAGTGGTAATATAGGCCCCTATCCGATTTTTATACTCGAAGAGTCAAATATGTGATCCTGAGTATAATGATCTTAGTGTCGAGTTGTCAAACTATAAAAATGATAATAAAATAAAATATTATTTAAGTAGTAAGGCTTAAGTTATGAATAACATGAAAAATATGACATGAGGTTAAAAAAACATTATGTTTATTTTGAAGTAAAGAGAGTCGCGAAACAAATTGATACAATTGTATTAATAGTAAATGTAATACAAATGTTGTTGGTGGGCGGTCCACTTATGCCAATTATCTATTGCTCTATGGGGCCAGATCAGAGGCCAAACCATATCTGCCGAGTAGCCAGGGATCAAGCCCCGGTCAGATGGAAACAACCCGGGTAACGGCAGTAGCGAGGATCACACAATTAACGGAACACAAGCCTTTTTATGTGGTTGTACACAAAGATTTATATGGAGAAACTGACCTGAAATATTATATAAACGGTTCGCGAGCAAAGAATATATATATATATATATATATATATATATATATATATATATATATATATATACATGTATATACATGTATATACATGTATATACATGTATATACCTGATATGAGGTTAACGATGTAACAAAATTACAAGGGGACACCGTGTCTTGTTACGTTGTGTAATATACTGACTAAAGTTAATGGATCAAAATAGGGGAGACCCAAGATATTTTTGTTTGTTGTCATAGTAGGTCTGTATGAGATGCAACAATAGGTGAAAGTTATAATCATCAGCTCGTACGATGTAATGGCCCTGTCACACTGTTGCGTATGAGAGAAACGTAAGAGTTGCGTATGAAAATTCATAATATAATTTTCATACGCTCAAAAAAACCTTGAAAATACAGAATTGTGCGTATACTTACCGTATTGAACCTATGAGTAGCGTATGGCAAGCGTATGGACAGCGAATGTCAGCAAATGTCAGCGTATGTCAGCGTATGAACAGCGTATGACCAGCGTATGGCCAGCGTATGGCCAGCGTATAAGTAGCGTATGAACTGCGCATGCCCAGCATACCGTCTATCCGCCTATCACCTGACAAAGTGCCTATATAATCGGCGGCCTTTCCACATTGCTGCATTATTGCAGATACGTCAGACATACTTTAGAAGTACGTTACTCATGCGCTATCAATGCGCTATCAATACGCTAGCTGTACGGTACACCTTCATGCCAACGTATGGCAACTTATGTCCAGCGTACTCGACCTATGAGTAACGTACCTATATCGTACCTCTAGCGTATTCAGCATATGCCTAGCGTATGCTTAGCGTATTAACCATACGTCCGCATACGCACAAAATTTTTAAGCATGCTTAAAAATTTATTTCTGCCTCAGCGTATGCCAGCGTATGCCACTGTGCTTGAAACGTATACAACCTATGCCTAACGTACCCCTAGCGTATGTCAGCGTATACCAGCGTATGAGTGATAATTTTCATACGCTGGCATACGCTAGTAAGATATGCAACAGTGTGACAGGGCCATAAGGAATAGCACAGGCCCCAATATCTGAAATACATGGAAAACACAAGTGTCCCACGTTCATGGAATGACCCATATATATATATATATATATATATATATATATATATATATATATATATATATATATAAGACGAGCGACCAAAAGGGCAACAGTCTCAAAACCAATAAACTATTACAATTCCATAGAGACATTACATGATGCTACTACAAACCTTCCTCTTACTGATCTTACACCATATACAAACCTTCCTCTTACTGATCTTACACCATATACAAACCTTCCTCTTACTGATCTTACACCATATACAAACCTTCCTCTTACTGATCTTACACCATGTACAAACCTTCCTCTTACTGATCTTAAACCATATACAAAGCTTCAAATCCTACTTATCTTCATATATTTGATTTTTGTATTGAAGGGACATATCGAGGAACCAAATAAAGGATCTTGAGGCGAACTCTTTCTCTGAACTCAAGAATTTGAAAATCATGTGAGTGAACCTCTTTTTGTGGATTTACACAAACTTCATTGAAATCATGGGGACACCCATAGTTTAAGCGTAATCATACCCATTTTAATATCATGGGAAGGTATTCAACAGACATATTCCATTAATATTGAATTACACCATAAACATTTTAATAGACATTACATAACATTTGAATATGTATTTTTTCTTTCATTTCATGTTTCAGGTTTGCAAAAGATATTCCTCTCCTAAAACTACAAAAGAGGGCATTTAGTGGACTCAGTAATCTAAACACACTGTAAGAAAAAATAATAAAGTAAATCGGTGTTTTAACATTTTTCATTTATTAATTATAATTGGTTTTTGTTTGTTTGTTTGTTTCTTTTTGATTGTTTTTGTTTTGTTTATTTGTATTTAAATTATACACTGAGTTTTAACATTAGTTATGAAAAAGGAAATAATCTCTTATTTTGAATTGCTGCATTATATTCAAATATAAAAATGAAATCCACAATATTTGCCGTATTCAGTGACAGGTCTTTTATAGCTAAAGTTTCGTTTCAAGGAATTTTATTTGAATGCCTCCATTTGATCATGATCTTACTCTAGAGTTCTGATCAGAGGTGAAGCAAGTGATGACCCTGTCCATGTGGAGAGTGGTGCGGTGTCTGACTTAGTGAGATTGCAGGAATTGTAAGTATCAAAGAAGCATGCATAGACTTATTGATAGCAGTTTGTGATGATTGATGACTAAGGTGATGATGATGATGAAGATGATGATTAAGATGACGAAAGTTAAGATGATGATGATGATTAAGATAATGATGAAGATTAACATAATGATGAAAATTAAGGGGACGACAATCAAGATTATGAGGATCACTGCGACGACGACGAAGAGGACGATGATGATCATGATAGTGAAGATGAGGTGTATGGCAAGAGTGAAATCCATTTATGATGAGTTCGTTTTCTATTGAAATTTCAGGTACGTGGACGACTACAGACTCTGTTGTGAGTTTGTATCATCTTTATCTAACTTCATGATATCACAGTGTGAGACGACTGAGTTACAACCTCCACTGAACCTCTGTGGCAGTCTCATGCGGAACACATTCCTCCGCGTATCCATGTGGGTTATTGGACTAAGCGCCCTCATCGGCAATGCTGTGGTCATCGTTCAAAGAGCAAGGGAGTGCCACGGGACACAAAATAGAAATCATAACAAGAAAAAAATTCACTCAATTATGGTTCTAAATCTAGCCATGTCTGACTTCATGATGGGGGTTTATATGCTCATTATTGCGGTGGCAGATATGTATTTTGGTGAGACGTATTCACAAACCGCCAAGCAATGGCGGTCAAACGTGATATGCAAACTAGCTGGCGTGTTGTCTGTCTTGTCATGTGAGGCATCTGTGTTTATCGTCACACTTATAAGTGTAAATTGTTTCTGGGGCATCGTGTACCCCTTCAGCTCATGGCAACCAAGCAGAAAATCGACTATTTTAGTCCTCATCATGATTTGGTCAATATCACTTGGTTTGAGTATTGGACCAACGGTCTTTGGTAGTGGGTCAGATTCGGATATCTACGGTTTATCGGATGTGTGCATTGGACTACCACTTATCACCAAACCAACCGCTTTCGAGTTCAAAGAGGGCGCTATTGGGAGCCAGATTTTATTGATCCCAGTAGGTACAGGTCAGAAGCCAGCCTGGATTTTCTCGATTATCCTCTTTCTTGGCGTCAACCTCTTCTGTTTCCTGGTAGTGTTCGTCTGCTAAGCGCTCATCGAATAAGGTCCGCGTGGCTACTCGCCGTGATCGGGAAATCAGAATGGCGGTCAAAATGGCATTCATAGTCGGCACTGATTTTGCATGCTGGATGCCGGTCATCATCATGGGGATTCTTTCTCAGACTGGGGTGGTAGTAATCGGTCCAGACATGTATGCGTGGATTGTTGTCTACATCCTACCCATAAACTCCTCCCTGAACCCGTATCTATACACCCTATATCGGAACAGCGATCAAACAGCACTAAATCCAAATCAGTTCCAAAAAATAAGAAATCATTAGACACTTTGAGCAAGAGAGTTTCAAAACACAAACATCCACAAAACAAGGAAATAACGGGAGGCAAATATACTGATGAAAGTACAATGTAAATGTAGTGAAATTATTGCATTGATTTTTCGATTGAATGAGAATCAAGTTCATGTATAGTGATAGGTACGAAATAATTCGTTTTACATTTCAACACATAACAAAAATTATGTACGACCAAAATTTCGATATTTATATTTATTGAATTATTCAAGGTATTGTACATTTACGTAATTTTAAAAGTACATTTTATTCTACGTATCCACAAACCTAAAAGAACACCTTTTCCAGCACACGGATTAAGTAAACAAGACATGTTTTTGTCATCAGACACCGAATCTATGTTAATTAGTTGCTTACAAAGTAATGTTAGTATATTTTGTCATTCGAGCACGAAAATTTGCATGTGTTTTATTAACCATTGTGGAATTTTGCCCTGAAAGAGGTTGAAATTAGATTTTTTTGGAACAGTTACGTTATATTATACGAAATAGTAATGGAGGCTCCGTGTGTGGCCTAAAGAGGGCGCTGTTTACACAAAGCAGCGATTTTCACCAGCCAGGCATAAATGCTCCATTTCCATTCAAGTGTAAAGTTTTCATCTGTTTAAAATCTTACAAAACGGCCGATGGAAATCTCGTTTTTTCATGTAGAAAAACTACTCATACTTAGCAATATTTTTTACACAAAATGGGAAAATTATGGATGATTTGGAATGAGAGGAGGTTGGTGACAGAATGAGATGTAACAGGAAGTAATTCCTGTTTGTATATAAACTGACTTTAAGCAACAACATTACAGCACCTCCAGCATGTACATAATAATTCGTTTACATTTCCACACTTTCTGAAAAAGTTATAGTAAATTTACGTCATTTTAAACTTAACAGAACACCTTTAAGACCACATGGATTAACAAGAAATATTAGGTTTTGAATTTGTCAGACACCGAGTCTATGTTAGTTGCGTACAAATTTTAGCATATTTTGTAATTATTTGAGCACGGAAATTTTGCACGTGTTATATTTATGATTGACATGGAATGAAATAAGGTTATAGAGGCAGCAGGGAAGCACGAAAAAATATGTATAGAAGAATATGCATACATTTCCACACATTCTAAAAAAAAACTTTTCATGCAAAATTTCGGTGTTTATATTTATTTAAAGTTGTAAATTTAAGTAATTTTAAAAGTACATTTAAAAAGTATACAAATTTAAAATAACACATTTAACAACACACGGATGTTAAGTGTTCCACTTGTCAGACACTGAATCTATGTTTAGTTGCTTAAAAATGTTAGTATATTTTGTAATTATTTGAGCACGGAAATTTGCACGTGCTTTATTAACCATTTTGAAATTTTGGAGGTTGGTGACAGAATGAGATGTAACTTTTATGCACGACATAAATTTCGCTGTTTATATTATTTTATTCAACGTTATCGTCAATTTACGTAATTTTAAAAGTACATTTAATCATACCTATTCACAAACTTAAAAGAACACCTTTAACAGCACATGGATTAAGTAACCAGTAATTTTAGTTGCTTAAAAATTTTAGTATATTTTGTAATTATTTCAGCACGGAAATTTGCACATGTTTTATTAACCATTTTGGAATTTTGCACAAAAAGAGGTTGAAATTAGATTCCGTGAACAGTTAAGTGTTATTGTACACAATAGCTTTTACAAAATGGTTGTGGAAGCTCCGTGTGTGGCCTAAAGAGGGCGTCATTTATATAAAGCAGCCATTGTCACCAGCCAGGCCAATTTGCTCTATTTCTATTCAAGTGTAGAGTTTTCATCTATCTAAAATCTTACAAAACGGCCGATGGAAATATCCCTTTTTTCAGGTACAAAAACTACTCATACCTAGCAAGGTTTTTACACAAAATATGAAAGGTATGGATGATTTGGAATGAGAGGAGGTTGTTTTCATGCACGACCAAAATTTTAAAAGTATGTTTAATCATACGTATCCACAAACTTAAAATAATACCTTTAACAGCATATAGATTAAATAAACTATAAATGTTATGTGGTTGTCAGACACCGAATCTATGTTAGTTGCTTACAAATTTTAGTATATTTTGGAATTTGGCACAAATTTGGTTGAAATTTAGATTTAGTAAAAAGTAACATATTATTATATACAACAGCTTTTACAGGCCTACTGTATCCATAATACTCAAAATTGGAAGTCAAGGACACCCAGGTCATGAAATTGGACCATTTTTACACATTCCTTCTTTAATTTCAGAAAATATTGAGGGCATGAAACAGCCTGTTGCATATTTTAGTGGGGTGCACTCCGAACAAGTATTGAGACTGAATTTATAGCGACTCCTAATGATTATCAGTGTATGTAATTCGAGTACGTGAAATAAATAAGCATATTATCCGCATATAAATGCATATTGACTCGTTTATTTTTGGCATTCATACCTATTGAGTCGGCCTGTACTTATTTAAAACTGCATAACAGAATGATACAAAGTGTATTATGCAAGAACAATTTATAATTGTCCATAATAATAATCAAACACAACAACCAATTCTGCCCTCACAGGTACCCATTTACTCCTGGGTAAAGAGAAGCAATTATGGTAAAGTGTCTTGCTCAAGGACACAAGCACCACGGTCGCAGTCAGGATTCGAACCCACATTCTGACGACTCGGCCACCAGAACATAAATTCCGATGCACTAATCCGCTCGACCATGGCACTCCATCATTACCAATTAGCCAATCACTAAGGGTTCAAATGGGGGGGGGGTAGGGGAGTGTAAATAATAACATTTTAGAGGGAGATGACCAATATAATCATATTACACCCTCCAATATTTTCCCCATATCAATTTTCTGTATCCCCTGACATAGATTAGGACACTATAATTTGTCATGATTGTATATTAAAACAATATGTCCCAGGTTGCATCACACAGCACAGAACCTCTGGGGCCCTTATTACCAACACGTTTGTGAATTTACTGACGTGTGGGGAGGAGAATAACCTTTGGTTACGCCACTGTGTCACAGACAGAGGTAGGGTAGTGTTGCACTAATGTATTAGTCTGCCCACTAATTAAGTAAAGATGCTCACGACAAATAGACACAATAAGATTACAAAATAAACAAATAGTTATTTGATTCACAAATAACAATGATTGGATTGATTGTCTTAATTAAACAATTTATACAGAGTTGTTGACTTTAAGTATGTATATAGACATCTACATTGTTTAGATGCCCTGTTATCTAGGCCAGTGTATACATTTCAGTACGCAACAGTATTTATCCCTTTGTTAAGTGTGATGTAATTCCAACATAAACCACGGCCACTTCAATTCGCACGTGCTGGCTCCAACGATCATCTGAAGCCCATTGAAAATGCATTGAACACCCATTTCTTTAGGAATTTTGCGCATGAAATTAGAAAGCTTGAGACTTGCCTTTAACGTATGTGTTGTAAAGACCCAAATTATTATTAAACAAAGTCAATTTCTTATTAAAGTCAATTTCTGCCTCAAGAATCATGGCTTTTAAACGTATTATGTAATTTAGGTTAGATTATACACAGTTAAGCCATCTTTGGAAAGTAGCCAAAATATTGCTTGTACTATACCAATGCGCACGCGTATAACGTATCAACTTACCAACAGGATAGAAAGCCACCTTAATGAAACTATTTAAATCATTGTATTTGATAACACAAGAGTATCCAGGAGCCAATTTCACAGAGCTGTTTAGTAGAGAATTGTGCTCAGCAAATATTTTTTGTTAAGCATTTTAAAACAGACTTCCAGGCAAAATGCACACATTCTATTTGAAAGTTTAGCTGGTAGCAAACAATATCTGTTAAGTAATTTTGTTTTGGTAACCATTTCACCACCTGCTGAGCAGCTGTATGAAATTGGCCTCTGGTGTCAACACAGCAAGCAGGTTGGATCTAAACACATCATTGCTTTAAAGAGGCATTTAATTACTCATTAAATTCGATACAAACTGACTGAATTTCAATCTAATTACTCACTTGATGAGAAGTTGATGATGGTAGCAGACAACCTGGTCAATTCCAATTATTGTTGTAACATTATCATTTCAATAATTGATGCTGTGTATTGATACGTATCCCTCTGCTTATTTGCTTTGGTGTGGTTGATCAATGATGTCTTGGTATAAAGCGCGCGCTTGAATGTTGTCACGTAGCCCTATAACTGGATGTACCAGAATCAACAACTGTGTGCGCGCCTTTTTAATGACGAGAAGGCGCTACTGTATGGCAGGAGATCGACCCATGATTTAAGTTTATCGATGAGAGATTTTTGTCTTGATGCTTCGAATAAAAACTGCAGAATGGATTGGATTTTAGGAATACTGTTTGTGTGCAGTATGAATGTGCCATGCAAAGGAGAAGGTAAGTTAATACAATCAGTCTTAGGAGAGAAGGTACAAAATTGGTAATAATTTATTGGCAAAATTGTCTGCCCACTCTCTAAGTCAAGATACAATGCACTAAACAACCATTTCAAAGTTTCTGTTTTTTTAATAGTGAAAATGTATTCATTCGGAAAACGAAATTCTTTAATCTAACGTGGAATTGTTCAATTCAGACTGAGGGACAAATTATTTATTGTTGAAAATACCCATTACGGATTTCTCTCATCCAAGCTCAGAGCCCAGTTTCTACATCATTTTCAGTGCCGTGTAACCAGCTATTTTCAGAGTGTGTGTGTGTGTGTGTGTGTGTGTGTGAACGTACACACCATTCGTTGTGGGGTCCAAAACACAATAGAACAATTGGACCCCACAAGGTAACTATAGAAAATCTTGTACCCCACAGGAGAATTATAAGGAAAAGGGATAATAGAACGAACAAAGGAATACCCACCCCACAAATCAATGTGCGTGAGGGTGTGTGTGTGTGTGTGTGTGTACTTACACGCCATTCGTTGTGGGGTACCAAACACAATGGAACAATGGTACCCCACAGAGAATCTTTAGAAATGCTGGTACCCCACAGGGGAATTCAATAGAAAAGGGATAATAGAACGAAAACAGGGATAATAGAACGAAACAAAGGAGTACCCCACAAGTGGGCATATGTGAGAGTGTGTGTGTGCGTGTGTGAGCGCATTCAAACCGGGGACGTATAACAAAAGGGACAATGGTCCCCGGTTGCTCTCACAATGGAGAACAATCCGTCCCCGTATTTTTGGACAAAGGAATTTGACAAAGGAAGTCCCCGAATGCCGGTGTTTACACACGTGTGTGTGTGTGTGTGGGTGGGGGGGGGGGTAGGTGGCACTTTCCCCAACTTTAGCACTTTAGAAAATGTCCTGATTCCTCCCACCCACTTTTGAACCAAATATTTACATGTAACAGAGTACTTTTGTGTGTAATTGTAACATACCAACAATAGAGGGCGCTATATACTCACACTCTTCATCACCGTGTCAGTGTAAGTAAGACTAATTATTGTGGTTACACCATGTGAAATTCTCAATTGAGTAGTAATTAGTTCTGAAAAGAACTGGAGGTACAACTCGACGTTTCGATCAGTGTGCTCTGATCGTCCTCATTGTGAGTGTATTTCATTTTTAAACTGATGGTTTCCTTACCCAGTTATCGTTCGGAAAGAATCACTGGACGAATTTTCATACATAACATACAATAAGTCGTAATCTTTTTCGAGTGTGAACTCAATAAATGTTAAGACGACCTGGTATCCCACCGCTGCTACCACTGAACCATAGACAGTGTGTATTGTCAGGATACTCTTCTGGCCATCCTGGTGATGTTTTGTTCCACGGTACATTGTTAGACACATTTATGAAGGTCTGTAACAGACGTGTTTAAAATGTGCATAAAAAGGTTTGGGCTTGTGAACAGGGCACATTCAAATGCTCGGTTTGCGATTGCAGAAATTAGGTAAAAATTGGAGTGGGTGTTTGTTGTGTTATTTTTGCGCATACACACTACGTGTGCATATAAATATATTGCATTGGAGCATTGCAAATTTCACGGGATGTGAAACGAAACGAAACGAAACGGAACAGAACGGAACGGAACGGAACGGAAAGAAACAAAAAAAAATCCGCTCCCAGAGGTCACTTTCTCATGACTCGCCTAACGCCCTCACCGTCTTAGGCACCAATGCGCAGAGCGGAGAATGTTGCTGTTTCAAGGTGTATAAACTTACTTGATTTTGCCATGATAATAAGGAAACTATGTATAAGCAGACCGTCAGCGAATACACGTATCTTACCCAAAATAAAAATAAAAAATACAAATACAAATACAAATACAAATACAAATACGAATACGAATACGAATACGAATACGAATACGAATACGAATACGAATACGAATACGAATACGAATACGAATACGAATACGAATACGAATACGCATACGCATACGCATACGCAGTTCTTTTCATGATGTGCTAACGCGAAATAATAATTACAATTGTCTCCGAATGCAGAATTATTCAGCATAACGTGTCTCCCTAATGACCCAGTCGTGCTAATGGTGAGGAGGGTGAGGCGGATGAGGGGATGAGGGGGATGAGGATGAGGAGGATGAGGGGGATGAGGAGGATGAGGAGGATGAGGAGGAGGGGATGAGGGGGATGAGGAGGATGAGGAAGATGAGGAGGATGAGGAAAACGAGGAGGATGAGGAAGATGAGGAGGATGAGGAGGATGAGGAAGATGAGGATGAGGAAGATGACGAGGATAGGAGGATGAGGAAGATGAGGAGGATAGGAAGATGAGGAGGATGAGGAGGATGAGGAGGATGAGGAAGATGACGACGATGATGATTCCATTACAATTGTAAATTTTCAGTATAACATGTCAAAACGGATGATGGTGATGATGGTGATGATGGTGATGATGGTACATCATTTCGTTCGGGAGTTACGGGGATTTACAATTTCCATTGTTTTATTCCATAATACCGTATGGATAAGTTTGTATTGATTTTATGATTTAAGATACATCTACATTTGGTGCAAATATTTGTGCAAAGTTTCAAATCTTTACGCCATTACATTTGGATGTATTGTGCGTTTTACATTTTCATTAAGCCCATTAAAACAGAACCTATTGATTTTTTTAATGAATTTTAGGTACATGTACATATCATAATAAATGTTTGTCCCAAGGTACATGTCTGCACATCATTTCGTTCGCCAGTTACAGGGCACGTTTTCCGTTTTTTTAAAGTCCATAATAGCGGAACCAGTCACGTTTCATTGATTTTCTTTATGATTTAAGATACATCTTCATATCAGGAATAATGTTTGTGCCAAGTTACAAGTCTGTATGTACATCATTTCGTTTGGGAGTTATTGAATTTTCCATTGTTTAGACCATAGAGCTGGAACTGATAATGTTTTTCTTGTAAGGTTTTAGACATATCTACATATTGAGACCAATGTTTGTGCCAATTTTCAAGTTGATACATTGGTCCGTTCAATGAAGCAAAAAGTTGGCCAGGAAAAATAATAAATAATATTATAAAAATAACTCTAAAAGAATTCTCATTCAAAAAAGGGGTGTTTAGGCAGTAACGCAAATACTTTCCCCAATCAACATACCTCCGAAATTACTAGTGCTGCCGTATCAAATGTTGCAGAATGATCATTGCAATGTTCACCGTGACCAAGTACGACCCGTCTTTGTCAATCCGCCTGCATTCAACATGTACTCATGATCCCTTAAGACGAAATTATGCAGTATCCACACCTGAATACTATCCTTATATAAGTTACCATCATCTGACCGCAGACAACGCTCTAGATGGCTCTACATTGATCAATTGTTTGCACTCATTTCCTGATTTTGATTATTATTCTTGCTGTCACGAGGAAGAGGTTTTCTTCGAAAGAATTAATGTATTGACATTTGAGATTTCTTTTATGCTCATTTATATATATTATCTAAACACTAAGTGCTTTCAAGTGTCTTACGAAATAACACACACAAGGAACGTGCCCCATGAACATATCTTCTTAATTACTGACAAAGGATAATTGTGAGTCATTATAGAAACAAAAAAATATATAACGCAAACTAACAGTGCAAGACACTTAAAGGGAACATATCTTAGCATGTATTAAAGGATCACAGATTTACAAATCCTATCCGTATAAGCAACTATAGATACAGAGTGGAGTGTTTTATTGTAATCGATGATCTCATATAATCGCAGTTTTGTTGGTTTTAACAGCCTAACACAATGCACTCATTGGCATTACACTATACTGTATGCTTTATTTATGTATTTATTTAAACACTGCCCAATAGACCTAATTCAGGGACATGGCAGCTGTGGCAGCAGCAACGGTTTGGGGGTCGCCATGTCTCTCCCCTATTCGATAGTTGGTTATGGTGCGGGAAGTAATGGAGGGACCGGGGGTCTGCCGATTCCCCCAGAACGGGGTGCTAAGATGGTTATCACGCTGGGTTCGCCTAGAAGATTCAACGCTCCCCAATGCCTGGTCATTACTTCTGACTAACTTTCTGCAGAAATTAGTTTTGAAAAAGTATATATATATATATATAATAATTTTTATTACTATTATTTTATTTTAAAATTGACTCACTCACAAACCATGTCCCTTAACGTGTTGTCCCTTATTAACATACAGCTGTTTTATTGCATTCGCCCACAAATACTGACAAACTACTACACGGCTTACCTCTTGTTATTTTGATGAAATATATATATATATATATATATATTAATGGAAAAACATGTCGTGCTTTATTATCTACTGCCACTGAATAGATTGGGAGACGGGGGACTTCTCGAAATTATAATCACTGACGCTTAGTGAGATGAACATACAAGGCTTACTCCTGATTTTGAAGACAAAAAGGCTTACTCCGTGTGATTATGAAGACGTGGGTTTTAAGAAGTGGTAAGCCTTGTATTGATATATATTTGTTTTCATCAAAATCACAAAAATATATCATTAAAAGGCTTACCCCTTGTGATTTTGATAAAAAGAAAAATATATAAATACAAGGCCTACCCTTTGTGATTTTGATGAAAATGTTTGGGGAAAAACCAAGTAAATTTGTCATATTAGAGTTGTGTCAGTAAATTTACTAGCAAAATATTTTTTGCGCCCACCAACTCTGATATCAGTCGGCAAATTGGATCCACACACCCCCAAAGAAAATGCCTTCGATACACCCCTGGCTCCACTGAACCTCCCCCAACTGACACCCTCTTCTCGGTCGATTAATCTCAACATTTGTTACATGTTTTGAGTTGGAATAGGCCTCATTTGTGAAGTAAATTTTGATGGAAACAAAAATATATAAATAAAATGCTTACTCCTTGTGATTTTTAGAAAAACAAAGGTATATAAATACAAAGCTTACCTCTTGTAATTTTGATAAAAACAAAAATATCATTACAATGTTTGTAAATTTTGATGGAAACAAAAATAAAAAAATACAAGGCTTACTCCTTGTGATTTTGATGAAAACAAAAATATATAAATACAAAGCTTATCCCTTGTGATTTTGATGAACATGTTTGCGGAAAAACCAAGTAAATTTGTCTGGTCACATTAGAGTTGTGTAGGTAAATTTACTAGCAAAATATTTTTGCGCCCACCAACTCTGATATCAGTCGGCAAATTAGGTTAGGTTTAGGGTAAGGGTTAGGGTTAGGATTAGGGTTAGGTTAGAAGAAGTTAGGCAAGGCAAGGCCTAGGTTTAGGTTAGGTTAGGTCAGTTAGGCTGTTCTGCCAGGGGTTAGTTACAAGGGGTTAGAAATAGGTTAGGGTTAGGCCAGGTTTAGGTTCGGCCAGGCTCAAGAAGTTAGGTTCGGAAGTTAGGCTAGGTTAGTGTCAGTTAGGCTAGATTTAGGGTTTGACCTTTGGGATAAACCAAAAAGGATACCTCTTAACCCCAGAGTTAAAGTTAGGTGGGGTCAGGTTAGGGTTAACATTTACAGGGTTAGGATTAGGCCAGTTAGGCCAGGCTCTCGCCATGTTGGAAGTTAGGCCAGGCGGCCAGGGGGTTAGGCCAGGTTAGGCCAGTTAGGTACATCATAGGTTGTGCCAGGGCCAGGGCTCAGGCCTAGGTCAGGCCAGCGTTAGGTAGCTAGCCAGGATCAGGCTTGCTTCCAGGCCAGGCTGCCAGGCCAGGCCAGGGCCCAGGTCAGGCCAGGCCGCCAGGCCAGTGGCGTTGGCTGCCAGAGGCCAGGCAGGCCACCAGGCAAACCAGGCCAGGTTGTGCCAGGCCAGGGCCAGGGCCAGGGTCAGGCCAGGGCAGGCCAGGCCAGCTGTAGCCAGAGGCCAGGCCAGGCCAGGGCCAGGTTGTGGGACAGGGCCAAAATGGAGCCAGGCCAGGCCAGGCCAGGCCAGGCCAGGCCCGCCAGGCCAGTGCTAGCATGCCAGGCCAGGCAAGGCCTGGCCAGGCCTCAGAGTCCGGCCAGGCCAGGGCCCAGGGCCAGGCTGGGCCGGTTAGCGGCCAGGCCAGGCCAGGCCAGGCCGTTCGGCCATGGCCATGCCGCCAGAGTGTCAGGCAGGGAAGAAAAATAGGGCCAGGCCAGGCCAGCGCCAGGCCAGGCCAGGCCAGGCCAGGGCCAACAGGCCAGGCCAAGGCCAGGCCGAGGACCAGGCCCAGGACCAGCCGCCAGGGCCGTCTCGGCCAGGGCGTTGCCCAGTGCCAAGGCCAGGGCCAGGCCAGCCAGGGCCAGGCCAGGCTCAGGCCAGGCCAGGGCCAGGCCAGGCCAGCCAGTGCCATGCCAGGGCCAGGCAAGGCTTCAAATAGCCCAGAACACGGGTTAGGGCCAGGTTAGGGCTAGGCCAGGCTAATGCTGTCTGCCAGGTTAGGCCTATAGGTTGTGCCAAAGCCAGGCCAGGAGTTTACAGGGCCAGGCCAGGTGCCAGTTTCAGGCCAGTTAGGACTTGTCCGTTAGGCCAGGCCAGGCCGCCAGCGGGCCAGGCCAGCTCTGCCAGCCTAGGTCCGCCAGGGTTAGCCATGGTCATGGGCCAGGCCAGCTTTGTCAGGTTTAGGTTCGGGCGAAGCTTAGTGTTAGTCTGCCAGGTTAGGGTTCGTTAGGCCAGGGTTATGTTAGCCTCAAGAAATAGGGGCCAGGCCAGATTAGTCCTGAAGAAGCCAGGTTCCGCCGAAGAAGCCAGGGCTAGCCAGATCAGGCCAGGCTGGCAAGCCAGGTTTGTGTCAGGGCTCAGGCTCAGGGCCAGGGTTTGCGGGTTGGTGCTAAGGTTGTACGGCCAGGGCTTGCGTTGAAGTTAGGCTGTCTGCCAGGGTAGTGTTACAGGTTAGAGGCCAGGGTAGGGTCGAAGTAGGTTAGGCTAGTTAGGTTTAGTGTTAGCCAGGCTAGGATAGGGACTAGGGCCAGACAGTTGTTGGTTAGCTTGTGGTTAGGTTAGGCCAGGGCTAGGCTCGCCAGGGTTCGGGCCAGTTAAGGCTAAAAGGTTGAAATAGGTGCGCCTTGGGGTTAGGCTTCAGGTCTGCCAGGAGTTAGGTCCTGCCAGGGGTCTGCCAGGACAGGTTAGGGGCTAGGGCTAGGCTAGTGCCTGAGTCGGGGACAAATTAAAAGTGACGATACCTCCCAACCCCAGAGTTAAAGCCAGGATATGGCCAGGGTTAGGCTAGTTGCTAGGCCAGGCCAGGCCAAGGCTCATAGGCCTAGGGACTAAATCAGTTAGGCCAGGCCAGGCTCGCCGCTTCTGTTTCAGGGCCAGGGGCTGTCTGCCAGGGCTAGGTTGCTGTCTGCCAGGCCAGAAATAGCCAGGCCAGGGCCAGGCCAGCTGCTCAGGCCAGGCCAGGCCGTCTGCCAGGCCTAGGCCTTAGTTAGGTCCAGGTTAAAGGGCCAGGTCTGGCTACAGGGTTAGGCCAGGCCAGGGCCAGGCCAGGCTACAGGGTTTTCGGTTAGGCTAGGCTAAGGTTAGGCTGAATAGACCTGGGGTTAGGTTTAGGTCTGCCAGGGCTAGGGTTAAGTTTTGCCAGGGTAGGTCTGCCAGGGCTCTGACCTTGGGATAAATTAAAATGGATACCACCTCAACCCAGAGTTAAAGTAGATAAGGGTGCGTGTTAGGATTATGGCTTATGGTTAGGTTAGGAAGAAGTTTTAGGGTCAGGACTAAAGAAATAGGGGTTAGGGCCTTAAGTTCGCCAAGTTTAAGCCGTTAGGTTAGGTTGTTCGTGTTAGGGTTATGGGTTAGGGTTCCGTTCAGGGCCAGTAATACAGGTTAGGTTGTTAGTCAGGGATTGGCCACAGGCAGTTAAGGTTAGGATGTGGCTAGCTTGGGAGGTTAGGGGTTAGGTTAGCTAGGGTCAGGGTTTAGGTTCGGGTTAGTTAGGTTTAAGAGTTAGGTTAAAGTGAAGAAGGAGTTTGACTTTTGGGACAAATTAAAAGTGACACCTCCTTAACCCCTAGTGTTAAAGTTAGGGTGGGTGGTTAGGGTTAGGCCTATATAGGGTTAGGATTAAAGTTAGGTGGCAAGGGTTAGGTTTGAGGCTAAGGTTAAGGTTGGATACAAAGAAGGTTACCGGGGTTAGGGTTGAAGGGGCTAGGTTAGGCTAGGGTTTACAGGGGTTAGGCTCAGGGTTTAGGGTTAGAGGCTTAGTGTTGTGGCTAGTTAAATTAGTTAAGGGCCTTGGGTTAGGCTTAGGGTTTCGGATTAGGGTTAGGGTTGGGTGTAGGGTTAGGTTCAAGTTAGGGTTAGAAGAAGGATTTAGGGTTAGATTTAGGGTTAGGTTAGGGTTAGGCAATAGGTTTTGGACTTTTGGGATAACCAACTAAAGGATACCTCCCTCGGTGATATTGACGAGAGAGGGCGAAACTAAACTAAAGCAAAAGCAAGGTAAACCTTTGTATTTATATATATTTTGTTTTTCTCAAAAATCACAAAATTGAAGGTAAGTTTTGTAATGCATAGTTTTTGTTTTCATCAAAATCACAAAAATATATCAATATACAAGGTTAGCCACCCTTTGTGACTTTTGATAACAAGAAAAATATATAAATACAAGGGGCCTACCATTTGTGATTTTGATGAAAATGTTTGGGAAAACCAAGTAAATTTGTCAAATTATAGTTGTAAGTGTAGTAGTAATTTACTAAGAAGCAAAATATTTTTGGTGCCTACCAACTTTGATATCAGTCGGCAAATTGGATCCGCACACACCCCTCAAAGAAAATGCCTTCGATACACCCCCTGGCTCCACTGGAACCTCCTCAATCACTGACACCCCTTCTCGGTCGATTTTAATCTCAACATTTGTCAGCATGCTTTTGAGTTGAATAGGCCTCATTTGTGAAGTAAATTTTGATGGAAACAAAATATATAAATAAAATGTTACCCTTTTGATGATTTTAGAAAACAAAGGTATATAAATACAAAAGCTTACCTCTTGTACTCTTGATAAAACAAAAAATATCATTACAATGTTAAAATTTTGATGGAAACAAAATAAAAATACAAGGCTTACTCCCTTTATGATTTTTGATGAAAACAAAAAATATAAATACAAAGCTTATCCCTGGTGATTTTTGATGAACATGTTTGCGGGAAAACCAAGTAAATTTGTCTGGTCACATTAGAGCTGTGTGTAGGTAAATTTACTAGCAAAATATTTTCGCGCCCACCAACTCTGATATCAGTCGGCAAATTCAGGGTTAGGTTTAGGCGGTAAGGTTAGGACAGAATAAGATTGTTAGGTTAGAAGAAGTTAGGTTAGGGTTAGGTAAGGCGCTTAGGTTTAGGTAATAAGAAGTTAGGGTTAGGTTAGCTGTTCGGGCCAGTTAGTTAGGTTAGGTTAAAGAAGGGTTAGGCTGTGGGGTTAGGTTTAGGTCTGGCCAGGGTTTCCAAGAAGAAGTTAGGTTCAAGTTAGGGTTAGGTTAGGGTTAAATAGGGCAATAGGTTAGGGGTTATGGTTTGACCCCCTGGGATAAATTAAAGGATACAATTCTCAACCCCAGAGCAAAGTTAGGGTAAGGGTTAGGTTAGGGCTAACATTATAGGGTTAGGATTAAAGAAGTTAGGGCTAGGGTTCTCGTTACAAGGTTAGGTTAGTTGTTCGTTAGTCAGATTTAGGTTGAAGAAGGTCCAGGTTAGAAATGTTGAACAAATGTGTTGTGTTAGTGTTATGCCTAGCTTAGGGTTTCGTGGCAAAGAAAATATAGGTTAGGTTGGCGTTGTGCCCAGGTTGTGCCTAGGGTTGAAGAAGCAGTCTGGCAACAGTGCTAAACAGTGCGCTTTGCCAGGCTTGTGGGCTCGCCAGGCTAGGCCCGGGTTAGTACCAAGCAGGGCCAGAGTTGTATTAGAAGAAATAGGGCGAAGAAATAGTTATGCTAGGGCTCGCCAGGGCCAGCGTTGCTGCCAGTGTCAGGGCAAGGCTTCTGTTGAACAGTTCAAGAAATAGGCCCGCCAGCACCAAGAAGTTGTGCTGTGCTGGGCGTTAGGTTAGCCTGCCCAGGCCAGGCCAGGCCAGGCCAGCGTTGTGTTGTGTTGTGCTGAAGAAGCCAGGCCAGCTGCCAGGCTGGCACCGAGGCTTCAGGATTAGGCCAGCCGTTCAAGAAGCAGTGCTGTTGTTTACAGGAAGAAGAAGAAGAAGAAGAAGAAGTTAGCCAGGCCCGCCAGTCAGTGCTGCTGCCAGCCAGGTGCGCCTCTGGGCGGCTCAGGCACGGCCAGGTGCCAGGGTTGTGGCCACGCTGTTCGCCAGGCTCAGGGGCCGGCAGGCCAGCCAGGCCTGCCAGTGCCAGGGCCAGGCCAGCCCAGGCCAGGGCCAGGCCGTCGGCTAGGGTTACAGGCTTAAGCACAGCCAGGTTAGTCAGTTGGTACGAGGTCTGCCCAGCCAGGCCTGCCAGGGCCAGGTTCGCCAGGGTTAGGTTCGCCTAGGTTGAAGCTAGGCTAGCTAGGTCAGGGCTCTGACCTTTGGGACAAATTAAAAGGACACCTCCTTAAACCCCAGAGCAAAAGTTAAAAGGGAAGAAGGAAGAAATAGTTAGCCAACACTTATATGGTTAGATTGTTAGTAGTTAGGCTCAGTTAAGTTTACAAGAAAATAGGCTGTTCAAGAAGGATTTCAGGTTAGGGGCCAGGGCTAGGCCTGACCCTCGTGACAAATTGTGTTGACACCCAACCCTGTTAGTGCTAGGACAAGAAGAAGTTGGCGGTTATGGTTGTGTTAGGCTGTTTATAGGTTAGATTAAAAGGTACAGGGCTAGGTCGCCGCTCAATGCCGTTGTGGCCGTTCAGGCCAGCCAGGCCAGTTCGCCAGGGGCTAGGCCTATAGGCCAGGCCGTGCCAGTTGAAGAAAACAGTCAGGCCAGGGGCCAGTTTGCGCGTGCTGCCAGGGCCAGCTGGTTCGCCAGGCCAGGTTACAAGAAATAGGCCAGGCTTGCCAGGCTTCAGGCCCGCCAGGGTTAGTTTGCTAGGGCGGAAGAATAGAGTTTGACCTTGGGACAATTAAAAGAGGCCCAACCAGTATAAAGTTAGTAAGGGTTAGCTAGGTTTATAGGTTAGGATTAAAGAAAAGGGTTAGGTTTAGGTTAAGGTTAAGGTTGGGGTTAGGTCATCTGTTAGGGTTAGGGTTAGTTAGGGTTAGGTTTATAGGTTAGGCTTAGGCTTAGGGTTAGGTTAAAAGTTAAGGTTAGCGAGAAGGCAGTTTTAAAGGGCTTAGGTCTTCGGATGAAGGTTAGGGTTTGGGGTTAGGTTAGGTTCAAGCTAGGGCAGTTCAGTCTGTTAGGGTTAGGGTTAGATTTAGGTTAGGGGTTAGTTAGGTTAGGTTTGACTTTGGGATAAACCAAAAGGATACCTTGTAGATATTGACGAGAGAGGGCGAAAAACTAAACTAAACCAAGGTAAACCTATTTATATATTTTTTCAAAATTGAAGAAGGTAAGTTTTGTAATGGTGAGTATTTTTGTTTTCACTAAAATCACAAAAAATATATCATTACAAGCTTACCCCAGATTTTGATGTTAGAAAATATATAAACTACAATACCATTTGCATTTTGATGAAAATGTTTGGGAAAAACCAAGTAAATTTGTCAAATTATAGTTGTGTCGGTAAATTTTATTTATAAAATATTTTTGGTGCTCACCAACTTTGATATCGAATGGCAAATTGGATCCAATAACACCTCAAAGGAATGCCTGATATTAACCCCTGGTTCCACTGAACTCCTAACTGATGTCTTTCTCACGATTAATCAACATTTGTTAAGTATGTTTTGAGTTGAATAGGCCTCATTTGTAAAGCAAATTTTTATG
This sequence comes from Zoroaster sp. YZ-2022, assembly GCA_029582265.1. Lineage (NCBI taxonomy): Eukaryota > Metazoa > Echinodermata > Asteroidea > Forcipulatida > Zoroasteridae > Zoroaster > Zoroaster sp. YZ-2022. Next base: position 25,330,500 of record CM055826.1, read on the forward strand.
AAATATATAAATATAATGCTTACCCTTTGTGATTTTTAGAAAAACAAAATATCATTACAATGCTTATAAATTTTGATGAAACAAATACAAAAATACAAGGCTTATTCTTGTGATTGATGAAAACAAAATATATAAATACAAAGCTTAAGTCTTTAGTATTTTCTCTTCAAATATCACAAGAGGTATCCTTTAGTTTATCTCAATGTCAAAATTAAAACTGTTGTTTTGTAGTTTAAAAATACTTATTAAAACACACGTCGTTTAAAATTTAAAATTGGATTGGTAACCATGTTTATACATTTTTAATTTGAGTTGTCTTCAAAAATCACAGTGCTCTTTACTTTTCCCTAGTAGTAAGTCTCACTATCAACACATAATAAGCCAACCATCTCACTGCTGGCAGAAGATACCGACAAGTCCTGTCCCCAGTCTATTCAGTGACACAGATAATAAAACACGATATGTTTTTCCATTAACAAAATCATCAAAAATCACAGTGAGTAAGTCAAAATATTCATCAAAATCACAAGAGGTGTCGTATAGTAGCGTCATTGCATTTGTATGAATGCACAAACAGCTGTATGTTAACAGGACAAACGTACGCATTATGGTTTGTGAGTGAGTAACTTAGAACAAAATAATAGTAATATTTTTTCTCAAAACCACTCGGCAGAAAGTTAGTCAGAGGTAATGACCAGGCATTGGGGATGTTGAATCTCTAGGCGAACCCAGCGTGATAACCACCTTAGCACCCTTTCTGGGGAACTGGCAGACCGGTCCCTCCTTTACTTTCCGCAATCAAAATCAACTATCGAATAGGGAGAGACATGGCGGCCTCTAAACCGTTGCTGCTGCCGCAACTGCCATGTCCCTGAATTAGGTCTGTTCTGGGGCTTCGAACCGGTGCGTCCCAGCTCTGGAAGCCCCGCGATTGACACCTTCCAGTGTCCGCCAAGGGCTGCGCCATCTGGACCATGTTGGTATCAGATAGGTTAAATTAAACCTACTTAAATAAAGGGTTTGTATTGTATTGCACAATAAAAGAAAAAACGCAGGCGGATTCGAACCGGATCGCTGTACGGATATCAAGCGTCTAATCCATTAGACCACCACTTCACTTGTCTGTTTGCATGAAAGGAGATTCATCATCATTGTTGTGATGGAAAATAAAAGGAATGCTCATTGATTTTGTAGGTATTTTAATTCTTTTTAAACTTCATGTTACCAGTACATATTCGTTTAACAACAGGAAATAATAGTTTCTGTATTGTCAGTTGGGTTTGTTTTAAGTCCAACAACAATGGTTTCACGCGTCGAATAGGGAGAGACATGGCGGTCCTAAATAGTTGCTGCTGCCGCAGCTGGCATGTCCCTGAATTAGGTCTGTTCTAGGGCTTTGAACTGGTATGTCCCAGCCTGGAAGTCCCGATTGACATTTCATCTGGACCATGTTGGTATTAGACAGGTTAAATTAAACCTACTTAAATTGAATATAACTATTATTGTTTTTCTAAAATTAAAGCACTATAGACAAAACAATTTATCATTTTATTGTTTGACGTCTGACATCAGGCGCGGATCCAGGAATTTTTAGACGGGGCACACCAACACGAACATTTTTTACTATGCTAACATTGTATATTGTTTGTAATCATGTTTTTTCCTTTGTTTTCGCGCCTTAATTAATCGGTCAAAAATTAATTATTCGTAAGTTCCAAGTCCATACCATTGGAAATAATATGTTAGAAGCCTAGAAGTGTTATGCGTCGTACTAGAAGTGTTTAAAAGCGTCGTACTTGAAGTGTTCAATCGTCGCATTAGAAATGTTTACGCGTCGCACCAGAAATGTTCAAATCTTTTAGTGCTTAGAATATGATACATTTTCATCGGCAAACCCATAGCTCTAGGTTTGCCTAATGAAAATTTATTATGGACCAACCCTTTTCTAGTACCTGATTTGCCGACTGAGGTCTCTAAATGCAGACTGAGAAAAAATTATTGGAGCTCACACCCACACCCCTTTATAATTAATTCACCGACAAATTGAGTGGCATGGTAGTTTAGTGGTTAGAAGGCTATCGGGATTGAGACTAGGTTTTGTAAATATCTGTAAACGAATTTGCAATATTTCAAATTCATTTTAGTACCATATGCATGCAGCTGACGACCAGACTGGTCGCGGTTTTGTATATTTGGTTTTGCTAGTAAATATTATGGCTTTGCACATAAAAAGTATGGCTGTGCATTAAAAATATGGTTTGCCATTAAATATATGGTTTTGTTATTTAACATTAGTTTAGTCTCATCGGTATGCATTAAAAAATCAAAATTGAGCTACATAGAGCCTTCATACGAGACAAAAACACTCAGTGCGACACTTAAACACGTCTAGTACGACGCCTAAACACGTCTAGTGTGACGGACAACACTTTAGTGCGACGGTGACAGTTCTAGTGCGACGCGATAACACTTGCGCAACGCGTGAACACTCTTCCTGCAATGTGCATGTGTCTTTTAGAACACCATACACTGAACCTTGAACTGTACAGGGATGCAGGAATGATGACGTAATACACAATTACGGCTCAATATACATACACGTAACGTTACACGATGCTTCATTTTTTAAATGTATAATGCCATATTTATAATAACCTTTGCCTATTAGTATACATGCTTGATTATTAACTAAAACTAATTTTTAAATTGGTAAAGTTGTCAGTCATCATTGGGTCCGTTGTGACAGCGGAGTTGATATATTGAACGAGAAGAATTTGTATTTTAATGAAATCATATTTTTAATATTTTTTTCTGGGCCGAGGCAAAAACGCCCTTCGTGTCTTCT
>CM055826.1:25333844-25528844 GCA_029582265.1 Zoroaster sp. YZ-2022
CGGGGCCCAATTGCAAACCATTAATTTTTCAGTTTGTTTTTCTGCATTATAATGTTGAAAATTAATCACGGCCGTGAAGAGATATGTATATAAACAAACATGTGAAAACATGTTGCTTAATATTACGTTGTTTTATTAAGAAGAAAAACAGTGAACATGGCTTTCAGTTGTGTTTGTATGTGGTAAATGAATCACGGTCGTGACCCATTTCTTGTTTGTGATTCATGTCACGTTTTCTAGAAAGAAACACCTTGTCAGACAAGGTAATATTTTCTCAGAATGATTGGTAACATCCTCAAATTCATATCAAGTAAATTTGCAATCGGAAAATAACCAATAGAATACAAGAATTTGCAAGAAAAATTGCATATTTTGGCCGAGCTTACCTGAATCAGGTTCCAATGGTGCGACGCCTGCGCAGTTGGTTCAGTAGCGACTGAACAGCCACCTCCAATGATCATCATTTTGGTGGTAGTTTTGTTGTACAACTCTTTGTACATGACATCCGTAGCCTTGCCTCCATCACACTGAAATATATAAATGTATAGCTCCAAATAATCATGTTTCACATCTGTATACAGTACTTTCCCCCAAAGCAAATACTATGAGGTACTTATTCAGTTTCTTCCCACGCATTGCCTCACTTTGGAATTCCTTTCCTGTATCCTGCTTCCCTATAATAATCTGTCTCAGTTGAAATGCAATATCAACAGTTATCTTTCTACTTTGTGAATTCCTCTTTTTCTTAGCTTCATTTTTCCTTCTTTGTATAGTCCTCACCTTGAGTGGCCTTTTTAGGGTCATGTGATGGGTGACCTTCATAAAAAATGTATGAATAAATGGATTTAAAAATTTCGTAATCCCCTCCCCCCCTCCCCCCCCCCCTCCCCCCATTGTTGAAAAGCAATTTGATCTAAATCATTTCGTATAAATCTTCGATTAAGGTCACCACATGGAGTGTCGTGGCCGAGCGGTCTAGCTTACCGGACTCAAGTTCTGGTGTTAGCAGCAGAATGTGAGTTCGAATCCCGGCCGTGACACACTTGGTGTCCTTGAGCAAGACACACTTAACCATAATTGCTTCTTCCAATCTATACGGGTTAAATGTGGGTACCTGTGAGGGCAGAGTTGGTTGATTAGCCCTATATGCGCTGTAATGGCAGCAATTGAGCTGTATACTCCCCAGGGAGCTGAGATGGTTTCAGGAATGATTTATGAGCCTTATGATGAGCCTTATGAGCAGCGGTAATAATATGCGCATTGAGCACCACTCAGTTGGTGGATACGTGCGCTATATAAGTCCACATATTATTATTATTATTATTATTATTATTATTATTATTATTATTATTATTATTATTATTATTATTATTATTATTATTATTATTATATGCATAATCACTTACAACGATTAATTGGCTTTTCAACAATGAGGGCATTGATGGAAAGCAAATTAATCAAAATCATTTCATATAAATATAAATGACATCTTGATTGAGGTCATCGTGAGTATTATGCATAATCACTTTACTACGAGAGAGGTAATAACGAGAGAAGTATGCATCATTGCCCTAATGATTCAGCTCCAATTACGGCGCACTGTTCTAAAAGCTCATTAATATTCCATCAGAAACAGATACAATTAATGGCATTTGGCATAATCTCTGCTCAGGGATTATTATGGATCGCATAATAGTACAATGCAGTTTTTAATTTTTTAATTTTTTTTTATTGTTTGTTTTTTATACTGTACTGGTTGATTTTTTGTTGTATTTTCTATGAAATTGATTTTATTATTATTTCACCTATCATTATTATTACACATTATAGTTTGTATTTATTATTATTTTTATATTTTTATATTTTTGAGGGAAGATAAAATCCAAATCAGCTTTACACTATAAAGTAAGCTTTACAAAATGTTGGTTTACCATTTTGTAATTTAGGAATTAGCGATACCTTACCTATATAAATTTGCCTGTGATCGCACCATATATTTTGTTTCACGATAGTTCACCAATACTGTGGATTAATCATCTCTCATCTTACCTCCGTATTCTTAGGAATGACTACAATCTCATAACCGGGTAGTATATCAACGTTGACGTTGATGTCTTGCAGTGCAAGTTGAGTAGCCAGTGACATAGCCCTGCCTCCAGGCCACGCCCCAGTCATGGGAAACAGTCCCAATAGGTGCAGCTTGGTCAAATTTGTGTCACAATCACAGGGGAAAACTATGTTAGACATCAGGTATAGAGTCCATACGAATGTTTGGAGCATGTTATCTCCTGTGCTAGTCATCTCTGGCATTGTTACTGATGTTACTGCATTGCGTATGATTGTGGCAATGGATGTCTGCACGTCTTGACGAAGGCAGTCCAACAGCGCGCTGCGCTTGCTGGATCTTCGGTACGTATGTGTCTAGCTAGGCCAACGCGCAATAAACGACGAAGGACCCTACACACACCAACCTCGTCCCCAGGATATACCTCGTGCTCACTACTAGACCCTGATGGGAAAAGCGCTTCCTGCAACGCTGCATGGTACTTAAAAAAAATATATAAATAAATAAACGCCAAAATACAGTTCTTCTTTATACAAGTTATGAATATGTACGTTTGTGGTTATATACACATATGTGCAATAATGTACAAGTATTTAAATAACATGTTCAAAAGTATTTTGACTCAATCATAAGTCCACTTTTCCTCATTTTTATGAAATAAATTTTGGTAAATAAAGTCAAATTTAGAAAAATTGCAATAAAATGATAATTTCTTTCAGAAAAATTATGAAATTTAAAAATATTTGATTAAAATGAAAATTGATTTCATGCAAAAATTAGGAAAAGTGGACCTCTATGATTAAGCTTTCAAATACTTGTATATAGTTAATAAATAGTAAAGTCAATTCACCGACGATTTACACATCATACAGACCAAGCTTCACGGTAGCGTTTTGCATTATGGATGTATGTATACACAATGGATCATACATGTACTTGTCAGTCGAACTCGAGTAACTTGAATCAAGTCGGCTGGGTCTCCCACAGGAAACAATGGCCAATCAAGACTGTATTTCATACAATAGATTCATCTTATTATCATTATAATAAGTAAAGACTGTTTGTAGTGACACCATGCCCCACAAGGCTTGAGAGCCATGGTAGGTGCCTCAGAAAACAGCAACACAATCACTCAAATGCCTGTCAAAACCACTCATTTTAAAACAGCCCAGTGCCCTTTTTATTGATATTTAACTACCTTTTCGGGATGACACGATGATGTTGAGGGAAATGATCACGATTTTTGCCGATGTTTCATATATGGGAAAATCAATGTCGCCCAGGTCTATACTTCGAGTTATTTCTTTGCATATGTGCAATTTTAGTGGTTTTCTAGTTCTCCTCTGTGTATGTGCCTCTGGTCTAAATGTTTGGGTACTTCCTTTATTGTTTTCTGTACACAGTGTTGGTGCAATATCCAGGTGTTTTGTCAGTTACCCTTCCCCTCCCCGGGATATGTTTTTTGTAACAGTAATTTTATTGTTTTTAAATAATATATGTAGGTTTGAAGGATATCTGGTTGCAATATTCATGCACTTAGCCTTTTGGCCAGAAGATGAATGAAGCCAAATTCAATTCAATTCTCAACCCATTTCATTTATGCAAGCGCGCTAGCTAGCTACATGTATTCTCAGAGAAAGAGGATTTACATCGTTAATTAAACCTCTAGCATAGCTTTTTCCCCCTAATTTGAGTAATGAGTACATATTATTTAATTGGTTAATTATTAAATGATCATGCAACTTTTTGGCAAATTATAATATCAAACGTTGTGCTGCGTAGTATGAACACGAATTGACGAATATTAAGGTCCAGAGTTTTATTTAGATACGGCAATATCGTAAGAAGTTGAATATCAACGTGGACAATCACAACAATCATAGTACTATAAGTATAAGTACATGTAACATTGGTGTGTATGATATTCCACAAGCTTTCTATTTCAAGCAAACGACCAGAGATGATGTTGTTGTATGAGCCTATGGGCATTATTGTGAGCCTATGTTATTATTAGACCTTTTAAGAGTGGATTGAAGCAAATATCAATAAACTTACCTATAAAGGTTATGTCGTTATGTCGTTAGAAAAAAGAAGAAAGTTTTATTTAACCCATACTATATTGTGTGTTTTAAAATTCTCTGGAATACTTTTGCCTCAAATTAAACAAAACAAGCAAAATGTTTGTCCACTAGTCAGTCCACTTGGTCCACTTAGAATACACCCAGTGGTGTACTGCCGGGTAACACACCTAGTGGTGTACTGGGTACATGAGCACCCAGCGGGTGTTACTGGGTAACACAATTTGTTGCCAGGATACTTGTTGCCAGGATATGGGTGATGAGGGACGCACAGACACATGTCAAGAATCAGGAAGCCAGCTGAGCAGTTTTTTCATCGGCATCATGAGACCTATGTTTTGTCAACCGCCAACACTGTTTACAACACCAGAACAAATGTCAAGAAACGAAGGTGGGAAATGGATCACGGTCACGTCCAGAATCAGAATGGCACAGAATAATGAGGACCTCCAAAAGCGCCCTGATATAGACACCCACCATGCGGAAAGGAGAAGGGAGACCCACAAATGTCTGATGGGCTGGAAAGACTTGACTTGAGTAAGGAAAGTGGCTGCATATGGGATGTTATTGAAGCCTCTATGTGCCAACTGGCACGAGGAGAATAGATATATAGCACATATAGACTTGATGATATTGCCAACTGAAAGGGTGAGGCAAGGGCACATATGAGTGGCGATTTAAAAAAAAAAGTAATACGGTCATTTGTTTTCCCAGTGGACCTCAAGTTTGTTTCTGAATTCAAGGCTAAAGGGGTTCGGAGAAAGTGACTTTTATAATATTCTACCCTGGGTTTAGGTAATAAAACGTCCGTTGCTTTAGTTTCCTTTATAACATGGTGAAAGGTCAATTGTTAATATTCTTGTTAACAAAAATATTCTTGAAAACATACATGAAAATATTAATCGAAATAAATGTCACAAAGAAGCGAATATTAGGCCTACTCACGCTAACAGTGATGTGGCTGTGTCAACAGATAATACACTAAAATAAGTATTGATACAACTCTCGTCAAATACTGTTATCCACCTCACAACCCCACCCCACCCCCTTTCAATGTTGAGTCAATATTTATATAGAACACTTTACAGACGCACTATCACAGCAAAAATTCAAAACACTCTGCATTGACGCGGGAAAGGATTGTATGTTGTGGCATAATTTTGCTACAATAATGTTACAGTACAGTTCGTATAGAGTTGCCTACCGGAAGCATTTAAAATATCTCATAGGAATACCAAAGTGTGTAACAATGATCGGTGCATTTTAGGAAAACAATATTCTTTCCGTCAATTTTGTAACCCATTGCTACAGGCCAATACTAAACTAAACTAATTATATTCTCCTTTGTTTCTATTTAATGTTTAGTAAGGTACACCACTGATAACTACTCAAAATAAACTGGGGAAAATATATACCTTATTACAGTTGCTCTACCTAGCTGTAAGATGGTACCAGGCATCATGAGAAGTTACTCCGTCTGTCATGGTTCTATTTTCAAGAAATCGTCCAAAATTATGCAGAAACATAACATTCTGAAAGTGATCACCCACCGGTGTGAATATTTGAATGCATACAAACAAATCAGTAAAATTTGATAAAGACCAAGAGTCAAACTTGTATTCCCGTTCATAAATGCCCGTATCGATTTCGTTTTCAAAGTGAGCATATGAATGCATACAAACAAATCCGAAAGCGTTTTCACTACTTCTTCGTCAAGGACACAACAAAACAAGCTTTAACTTTCATAACTTGGTTTCACACATCTCTTTCATTCAAAATTATACATGCATTTGTAGGCATTTTACCAACAGGGTTTTCTGCATACTGGTCGCAATTGTCAGCATTTCGCAGTATCGCGATCCCAACGCTGGAAATTTTCACGAGAAACTGAATTATATTACGCAATTAAAGCATGAATGCTTTTATGTTTTATTTAGAGTCCATTAGTTCCCAGGCAAATAAATATCTTTTATCAAACAAAAATCTGAAAAGAATAATGACAGCTCTTAAGGCTCACACATTATTCTAATTATTAGTAACGCACAGAAATTTATAATATTGGTATTGCACAAAAATGATTTATATTAGCGCGTGGTTTATGTCTGTGGAATTACGTACATCGATCCCACATCTTCAAACAATGTATGCCAACTCATTAATTTCAAAAAGCTTACTCGAAGAAGGATTTCACAAAGCTCAATTGCTGTCTAGTGTTGTGCTCTCAACAGTATGACCTATAAACCGTAGTGCAGTTTGTTCTTTCCTACTGTATTCATTCGATTTCCCAATGGGTACGTATAACTTAATTCATACAAAATTACACTTTCAAGTGCTTTAATGTACAGAAAGATTGCATATCAAATATCTTGACAGAGACTAAATTTCCATGAGACCACTTTTCAATACGGCACTGTATTAAATCCTGTTCTCACAGACATAAGCTTTGATATATAGTAATTATCCAAGTATGATTGATTCGTTTACTGTGAGATATCAATTTTCAGTGCCATCATGACAGATGCGCCTTGATCCAAGCTTCGCCCCAATATTATTTCTTTTCGTGACCTGTAAAGACAGGATAATGTACATTTGTTAAATCACTCAAGTGTGCTCAATGGTGTTTAATCATGAATGATTCTTCACAGAATTTGTATTTCAGAATTAATATAATTAGCCAGATAAGCAGAGTATACGGCCGGTTGAAAACTTACTAAAGGAACAGCCATATATGGATACCAACATAATTCAACTGGGAAGTATTATGATGATTAAGCGCCCTACAAATCAGTAATACTCGACCTGATTTTGTTTTTTCTGTTATATAATGGTTAAATATATTATTTAAATATATTATTATTATATATATATTATCCTTATCCTTGTCCATGTCCATGTCCATGTTCTTGTGTGCCTGTAGTGAAATTGTTTATAATTGAAATTGCAGTCATTAGAATTGGAAATAATCTTTACCGAGCACAAGCAATTCTGCTTGATCCTGAGTAATTCCTTACGAAGAACCTGCAGCTCTCTCAGTGACTCCGCTGATAAGTTGCTATGGTGATTCTGGGTTGTGATTGTCGAAACCGCAGTGTTCTGAGCCGGCATGACGTCATTTCGCATTTTTATCTAAATCAATTAATGGATATATGTTCAGTACATAATGTAAAAGCCAATTGGGAGGCGGGTTTCATGGAGCTACTAAGCAAAACAAAGAAAGCTTACCAGAAGAAGAACAAATTGTTTCGCAGATTTTGATGATTAGCCTATATACTTTAAAAGTATATGGAGTGCCATGGTCGAGCGGTTTAGTGCATCGATTTGTGTTCTGATGGCTGAGTCGTCAGAATGTGGGTTCGAATCCCAACCACAACTATGGTGCTTGTGTCCTTGAGCAAGACACTTACCATAATTGCTTCTCTCCACCCAGGGTAAATGGGTACCTGTGAGGGCAGAGTTGGTTGTTGTGTTTGATTAGCCCTAGTATAAGCGCTGTAATTGCAGCAATTGAGCAGCATACTCCCCTAGGAGCTGAGATGGTTTCAGGAATGATGTGTGAGCCTGATGAGCAGGGATACAATAATATATGCGCCTTGAGCACCAGTTTGCGGATACGTGCACTATATATTAAAAAGTCCACATCATCATCATCATCATCATCATCATTATTAAAGGATGTACATACAGTGTAGCGCTGTGACATACTAACAGCATTTTTTTTCCCTTTTCTTTTCAATGTGTTCTCTGAAAGGAGAGCACGTCAGACAGAGCAATTTGTCAGGTTAATTGGTTCCATTGACAAATGTCATACCAAATGTTATCCTTCGAATAAGTTATCCCTAATTGTGTAAGGCAAAAAAAAACATTCTCCAGTTTCTGGTCAGCTTCAAAATCGGTGCGGTGAAGCGCCGTTTTTTATTTTTTTATTTATTTTTTTATTTTTAATTTTTATTTATTTATTTTTTTAAATGGATCCTGCAAGCGGAAACCAGAAACCGAGAGTTTTTTTTTTTTTTTTTTTTGGGGGGGGGCGGCGCTTATTGGGTAATAAAGTTCATAAAGTCACGTTATTAAACATGTGAATAGACGTATGTAATTGACGTTACAAACTCAAGGGTTCCCTCGCTCAGAGGTAAAAGAAGAACCAATAATCATGATCACACTTCGCCGTTGTTTGGCATTAGGGCCAAAAAAAAAAAAAAGATGTTGAGTTGCCCTCCACCGACCGACCCAAAAGTGCTGAAATCTCGTGTCGGTTTTTTTTTTTTTTTTTTTTTTTTTTTTTTCCCGTCATTCATAGGCCTATTTATTAATGAAATTTACCAATTTTCTTTGTATAAAACACAATACGTTTGATTTGTGAAATTTTCCACTTTTTTTACCGGTAAATTTACCGGTACCCAAGACTCAATCTACATGTTTTCAAATCGAATGGCCCCGGCCCTCACATGGTGCACTGCCTTCGCGCACACTGTGTACGATTGCGACTCAAATCTACACGTTTTCCAATCAAATGGCCCTCACATGTTTTCCACTGGCTTCGCGTACTGTTTTGTATGTCAACGATTGCGACTCATTCTACGTTTTCAAATCAAATGGCCCTCACACGTTGTGCACTGGCTCCGCACTGTACGTGTGTCAACGATTGCGAATCGATCTGCACGTTTTCAAATCGAATGGCCACCACATGTTGCACGTTGAGCATTGCACGCAATATGGATGAATTTGCTGTGTCAATCACAGCGAAAAAGTACAACAAAAATGCTTTGGGATACTTTTTATTCTGAAGCAAAATTCCTTGCTGATAGGTATACAAATGAAAAACATAGTATGTGGTTTCAGTTCCAATGCATTTCAATCTTAAATGACAGTCAAGGAGAAAGAAAAAAAAAAAACCCTGACTGACCGACCCCTTCAAATATTTTCACTGGAGGGCAACTCAACAATTTTTTTTTGTCCTTATGATGTATGTATACACAATGGATCATACATGTACTTGTCAGTCGAACTCGAGTAACTTGAATCAAGTCGGCTGGGTCTCCACAGGAAAACAATGGCCAATCAAGATCAGTATTTCATACAATAGATTCATCTCATTATCATTATAATAAGTAAAGACTGTTTGCGGTGATACCATTCCCCCACAAGGCTTGAGAGCCATGGTAGGTGCCTCCAGAAATAGCAACACAATCACTCAAATGCCTGTCAAAACCACTCATTTTTAAAACAGCCCAGTGCCCTTTTTATTGATATTTAACTACCTTTCAAGCGATGACACGATGATGTTGAGGGAAATGATCACGATTTTTGCCGATGTTTCATATATGGGAAAAATCAATGTCGCCCAGGTTTACTTCGATATTTCTTGCATATGTGCAATTTTAGTGGTTTTTCTAGTTCTCCTCTGTGTATGTGCCTTGTCTAAATATTTTGGTACTTCCTTTTATTGCTTTCTGCACAGTAATTATCAGTGTTTTGTCAGTTACTCCTTCCCCTCCCCGATATGTTTTTGTAAAAGTGCAATTTTATTGTTTTTTAAATAATATATGTAGGTTTTAATGATAATCATTGTAACATTCATGCAATTTAGCCTTTTGGCCAGAAGATGAATGAAATAAATTCAATTCAATTCAATTCAATTCAATTCATTTGCGCGCGCAGCTAGCTACATGTATTTCAGAGAAAGAGGATTTAGCATCATAATTTAAACCTAGTGCATAGCTTTTCCCCCCTAATTCTGAGTAATATTGCTATTTAATTGCTAATTATTAAATGATCATAATTTTTTGCAAATTATAATACTGTGCTGCGTAGTATGACAACGAATTGACGAGTTTTATTTTAGATACGTGGCAATATCGTAGTTTGAATATCAACGTGGACAATCACAACAATCATAGTACTATAAGTATACGTAACATTAAATATGTATATTTCCACAAGTTTCTATTTCAAAGCAAACGAGCAGTGATGTTTATATGAGCCTATGGGCATTATTGTGACCTTTAAAGAGTGGCTTGAAGCAAATATCAATAATTTACTTTTAAAGAGGTTATGTCGTTAGAAAAAGAAAAAAAAGTTTATTTAACCCATAATATTGTTTTAAAAATTCTGAATGCCTTTTGCCCTCAAATTAAACCAACAAGCTTCAGGTCCACTTGGGGAATACACCCAGTGGTGTACTGGGTAACACACCTAGTGGTGTACTGCAACATACCCAGTGGTGTTACTGGGTAACACACAATTTGTTGCCAGGATATGGGTGATGAGGGACGCACAGAGATATTACGTCAAGAATCAGGAAAGCCAGAGCAGCCTTTTTCATCATGAGACCTATGTTTACGTCAACCGTTTACAACACCAGAACAAATGTCAAGAAACGAAGGTGGAAATGGATCGGTCACGTCCTCAGAATGGCACAGAACGAGGACCCTCCAAAGGCCCTGATATAGACACCACCATGCGGAAAGGAGAAGCGTAGGGAGACCACGTACCTGATGGGCTGGAAGACTTCACTTGGAGTAAGGAAAGTGGCTGTATATGGGATGCTATTCATTGAAGCCCTCTATGTGCCAACTGGCACGAGGAGAATAGATATATAGCATATATAGACTTGGATGATATTGCCAACTGAAAGGGTGAAGTTGCAAGGGCGACATAAGGAGGGCGATTTATAAAAAAAAGTAATACGGTCATTTGTTTTCCCCCAGTGGACCTCAAGTTTCTTTCTGAATTCAAGGCTAAAGGGGTTCGGAGAAAGTGACTTTTATAATATTCTACCCTGGGTTTAGGTAATAAAACGTTCGTTGCTTTAGTTTCCTTATAACATGGTGAAAGGTCAATTGTTAATATTCTTGTTAACAAAAATATTCTTGAAAACATACATGAAAATATTAATCGAAATAAATGTCACAAAAGAAGCGAATATTAGGCCTACTCACGCTAACAGTGATGTGGCTGTGTCAACAGATAATACACTAAAATAAGTATTGATACAACTCTCGTCAAATACTGTTATCCACCTCACAACCCCACCCCACCCCTTTCAATGTTGAGTCAACATTTATATAGAACACTTTACAGACGCACTATCACAGCAAAAATTCAAAACCATCTGCATTGGACGCGGGAAAGGATTGTATGTTGTGGCATACATAATTTTACACAATAATGTTACAGTACAGTTCGTATAGAGTTTGCCTACCGGAAGCATTTAAATATCTCATAGGAATACTAAAGTGTGTAACAATGATCGGTGCCATTTTAGGGAAAACAATATTCTTTCCGTCAATTTTGTAACCCATTGCTATAGGCCAATACTAAACTAAACTAATTATATTCTCCTTGTTTCTATTTAATGTTTAAAGGCGTACACCACTGATAACTACTCAAAATAAACTGGGCAAAATATATACCTTATACAGTTGCCTACCTAGCTGTAAGATGGTACCAGGAATCATGAGAAGTTACTCCGTCTGTCATGGTTCTATTTTCAAGAAATCGTCCAAAATTATGCAGAAACATACCATTCTGAAAGTGATCACCCACCGGTGTGAATATTTGAATGCATACAAACAAATCGGGTAAATTTGATAAAGACCAAAAGTCAAACTTGTATTCCCGTTCATAAATGCCCGTATCGATTTCGTTTTTAAAAAAAAGTGAGCATATGAATGCATACAAACAAATCCGAAAGCGTTTTCACTACTTCTTCGTCAAGGACACAACAAAATAAGCTTTAACTTTCATAACTTGGTTTCTCTACACATCTCTTCATTCTTATAAATTATACATGCATTTGTAGGCATTTTACCAACAGGGTTTTCTGCATACTGGTCGCAATTGTCAGCATTTCGCAGTATCGCGATCCCAACGCTGGAATTTCTGTGCACGAGAAACTGGAATTCATATACACGCAATTAAAGCATGAATGCTTTTATGTTTTATTTGTGAGTCCATTAGTTCCCAGGCAAATAAATATCGTTGATCAAACCCAAATCTGAAAATAATAATGACAGCTCTTAAGGCCTACACATTATTCTAATTATTAGTACTGCACAGAAATTTATAATATTGGTATTGCACAGAAAATGATTTACAGGCGCGGTTAGCCTGTGGGTTCGCATGTCTGTGTTGTGTACTACGCAAAGGAATTACGTACATCAATCCCACATCTTCAAACAGTGTATGCCAACTCATTAATTTCAAAAAGCTTACTCGAAGAATGATTTCACAAAAGCTCAATTGCCCTAGTGGTGTGCTCTCAACAGTATGACCTATAAACCGTAGTGCAGTTTGTTCTTTCCTACTGTATTCATTCGATTTCCCAATGGGTACGTATAACTTAATTCATACAAAATTACACTTTCAAGTGCTTTAATGTACAGAAAGATTGCATATCAAATATCTTGACAGAGACTAAATTTCCCATGAGACCACTTTTCAATACGGCACTGCATTAAATCCTGTTCTCACAGACATAAGCTTTGATATATAGTAATTATCCAAGTATGATTGATTCGTTTACTGTGAGATATCAATTACTTCAGATGCGCCTTGATCCAAGCTTCGCCCCGTCATTTCTTTCGTGACCTGTAAAGACAGGATAATGTACATTTGTTAAATCACTAAGTGTGCTCAATGGTGTTTAATCATGTGAATGATTCTTCACAGAATTTTTATTTCAGGAATTAATATAATTAGCCAGATAAGCAGAGTATACGGCCGGTTGAAAACTTACTAAAGGAACAGCCACATATATGGATACTAACATAATTCAACTGGGAAGTATTATGATGATTGCCAGCGCCCTACAAATCAGTAATACTCGACCTGATTTTGTTTTTCTGTTATATACTGGTTAAATATATTATTTAAATATATTATTATTATTTATATATATTATCCTTATCCTTGTCCATGTCCATGTCCATGTTCTTGTGTGCCTGTAGTGAATTGTTTATAATTGAAATTTGCATTCATGAAATTGAAATAACTTTACCTGAGCACAAGCAATTCTGCTTGATCCTGAGTAATTCCTTACGAAGAACCCAGCCTCTCAGTGACTCCCCTGATAAGTTGCTATGGTGATTCTGGGTTGTGATTGTCGAAACCGCAGTGTTCTGAGCCGGCATGACGTCATTTCGCATTTTTATCTAAATCAATTAATGGATATATGTTCAGTACATAATGTGTGCTAATTGGGAGGCGGGTTTCATGGAGCTACTAAGCAAAACAAGAAAGCTTACAAGAAGAACAACAAATTGTTTCACCAGATTTTGATGATTAGCCTATATACTTGTAAAGTATATGGAGTGCCATGGTCGAGCGGTTTAGTGCATCGGATTTGTGTTCTGATGGCTGAGTCGTCAGAATGTGGGTTCGAATCCCAACCACAACTATGGTGCTTGTGTCCTTGAGCAAGACACTTTACCATAATTGCTTCTCTCCACCCAGGGGTAAATGGGTACCTGTGAGGGCAGAGTTGGTTGTTGTGTTTGATTAGCCCTAGTATAAGCGCTGTAATTGCAGCAATTGAGCAGCATACTCCCTAGGGAGCTGAGATGGTTTCAGGAATGATGTGTGAGCCTGATGAGCAGGGATAATAATATAATGCGCCTTGAGCACCAGTTTGGTGGATACGTGCACTATATATTAAAGTCCACATCATCATCATCATCATCATCATCATTATTAAAGGATGTACATACAGTGTAGCGCTGTGACATACTAACAGCATTTTTTTCCCCTTTTCTTTTCAATGTGTTCTCTGAAAGGAGAGCACGTCAGACAGAGCAATTTGTCAGGCTAATTGGTTCCATTAACAAATGTCATACCAAATGTTATCCTTCGAATAAGTTATCCCTAATTGTGTAAGGCAAAAAAAAACATTCTCCAGTTTCTGGTCAGCTTCAAAATCGGTGCGGTGAAGCGCCGTTTTTATTTTTTTTATTTATTTTTTTATTTTTAATTTTTATTTATTTATTTTTTTAAATGGATCCCGCGCGGAAACCAGAAACCGGAGAGTTTTTTATTTTTTTTTTTTTGGGGGGGGGAGGGGCTTATTGGGTAATAAAGTTCATAAAGTCACGTTATTGGGTAACATGTGAATAGACGTTATGCATTGACGTTACAAACTCAAGGGTTCCCTCGCTCAGAGGTAAAAGAAGAACCAATAATCATGATCACACTTCAAGCCGTTTTGGCATTAGGCCAAAAAAAAAAGATGTTGAGTTGCCCTCCACCGACCGACCCAAAAGTGCTGAAATCTCGCGTCGGTTTTTTTTTTTTTTTTTTTTTTTTTTCCCGTCATTCATAGGCCTATTTATTAATGAAATTTACCAATTTTCTTTGTATAAAACACAATACGTTTGATTTGTGAAATTTTCCATTTTTTTTACCGGTAAATTTACCGGTACCCAAGACTCAATCTACATGTTTTCAAATCGAATGGCCCCGGCCCTCACATGGTGCACTGCCTTCGCGCATACTGTGTACGATTGCGACTCAAATCTACACGTTTACCAATCGAATGGCCCCTCACATGTTTTCCACTGGCTTCGCGCACTGTTTTGTATGTCAACGATTGCGACTCATTCTACACGTTTTCAAATCAAATGGCCCTCACACGTTGTGCACTGGCTCCCCGCACTGTACGTGTGTCAACGATTGCGAATCGATCTGCACGTTTTCAAATCGAATGGCCACTCACATGTTGCACGTTGAGCATTGCACGCAATATGGATGAATTTGCTGTGTCAATCACAGCGAAAAGTACAACAAAAATGCTTGGGATACTTTTATTCTGAAGCAAAATTCCTTGCTGATAGGTATACAAATGAAAAACATAGTATGTGGTTTCAGTTCCAATGCATTTCAATCTTAAAATGACAGTCAAGGAGAAAGAAAAAAAAAAAAAAAAAAAAATCCCGACTGACCGACCCCTTCAAATATTTTCACTGGAGGGCAACTCAACAATTTTTTTTTTGTCCTTATGATGTATGTATACACAATGGATCATACATGTACTTGTCAGTCGAACTCGAGTAACTTGAATCAAGTCGGCTGGGTCTCCCACAGGAAAACAATGGCCAATCAAGATCAGTATTTCATACAATAGATTCATCTCATTATCATTATAATAAGTAAAGACTGTTTGCGGTGATACCATTCCCCCACAAGGCTTGAGAGCCATGGTAGGTGCCTCAGAAATAGCAACACAATCACTCAAATGCCTGTCAAAACCACTCATTTTAAAAACAGCCCAGTGCCCTTTTTATTGATATTTAACTACCTTCGGGCGATGACACGATGATGTTGAGGGAAATTATCACGATTTTTGCCGATGTTTCATATATGGGAAAAATCAATGTCGCCCAGGTCTACTTCGATATTTCTTGCATATGTGCAATTTTAGTGGTTTTTCTAGTTCTCCTCTGTGTATGTGCCTTGTCTAAATATTTTGGTACTTCCTTTTATTGCTTTCTGCACAGTAATTATCAGTGTTTTGTCAGTTACTCCTTCCCCTCCCCGATATGTTTTTGTAAAAGTGCAATTTTATTGTTTTTTAAATAATATATGTAGGTTTTAATGATAATCATTGTAACATTCATGCAATTTAGCCTTTTGGCCAGAAGATGAATGAAATAAATTCAATTCAATTCAATTCAATTCAATTCATTTGCGCGCGCAGCTAGCTACATGTATTTCAGAGAAAGAGGATTTAGCATCATAATTTAAACCTAGTGCATAGCTTTTCCCCCCTAATTCTGAGTAATATTGCTATTTAATTGCTAATTATTAAATGATCATAATTTTTTGCAAATTATAATACTGTGCTGCGTAGTATGACAACGAATTGACGAGTTTTATTTTAGATACGTGGCAATATCGTAGTTTGAATATCAACGTGGACAATCACAACAATCATAGTACTATAAGTATACGTAACATTAAATATGTATATTCCACAAGTTTCTCTATTTCAAAGCAAACGAGCAGTGATGTTTATATGAGCCTATGGGCATTATTGTGACCTTTAAGAGTGGCTTGAAGCAAATATCAATAATTTACCTTTTAAAGAGGTTATGTCGTTAGAAAAAAAAGAAAAAAAAAGTTTTATTTAACCCATAATATTGTTTTAAAAAATTCTGAATGCCTTTTGCCTCAAATTAAACCAACAAGCTTCGGGTCCACTTGGGGAATACACCCAGTGGTGTACTGGGTAAATACACCTAGTGGTGTACTGGGTAAATACACCCAGTGGTGTTACTGGGTAACACACAATTTGTTGCCAGGATATGGGTGATGAGGGACGCACAGAGATATTACGTCAAGAATCAGGAAAGCCAGAGCAGCCTTTTTCATCATGAGACCTATGTTTACGTCAACCGTTTACAACACCAGAACAAATGTCAAGAAACGAAGGTGGAAATGGATCGGTCACGTCCTCAGAATGGCACAGAACGAGGACCCTCCAAAGGCCCTGATATAGACACCACCATGCGGAAAGGAGAAGCGTAGGGAGACCACGTACCTGATGGGCTGGAAGACTTCACTTGGAGTAAGGAAAGTGGCTGTATATGGGATGCTATTCATTGAAGCCCTCTATGTGCCAACTGGCACGAGGAGAATAGATATATAGCATAATATAGACTTGGATGATATTGCCAACTGAAAGGGTGAAGTTGCAAGGGCGACATAAGGAGGGCGATTTATAAAAAAAAAAGTAATACGGTCATTTGTTTTCCCCCAGTGGACCTCAAGTTTGTTTCTGAATTCAAGGCTAAAGGGGTTCGGAGAAAGTGACTTTTATAATATTCTACCCTGGGTTTAGGTAATAAAACGTCCGTTGCTTTAGTTTCCTTATAACATGGTGAAAGGTCAATTGTTAATATTCTTGTTAACAAAAATATTCTTGAAAACATACATGAAAATATTAATCGAAATAAATGTCACAAAAGAAGCGAATATTAGGCCTACTCACGCTAACAGTGATGTGGCTGTGTCAACAGATAATACACTAAAATAAGTATTGATACAACTCTCGTCAAATACTGTTATCCACCTCACAACCCCACCCCACCCCTTTCAATGTTGAGTCAACATTTATATAGAACACTTTACAGACGCACTATCACAGCAAAAATTCAAAACACTCTGCATTGGACGCGGGAAAGGATTGTATGTTGTGGCATACATAATTTTACACAATAATGTTACAGTACAGTTCGTATAGAGTTTGCCTACCGGAAGCATTTAAATATCTCATAGGAATACTAAAGTGTGTAACAATGATCGGTGCCATTTTAGGGAAAACAATATTCTTTCCGTCAATTTTGTAACCCATTGCTACAGGCCAATACTAAACTAAACTAATTATATTCTCCTTGTTTCTATTTAATGTTTAAAGGTGTACACCACTGATAACTACTCAAAATAAACTGGGGAAAATATATACCTTATACAGTTGCCTACCTAGCTGTAAAATGGTACCAGGCATCATGAGAAGTTACTCCGTCTGTCATGGTTCTATTTTCAAGAAATCGTCCAAAATTATGCAGAAACATATCATTCTGAAAGTGATCACCCACCGGTGAATATTTGAATGCATAAAAACAAATCAGGTAAATTTGATAAAGACCAAGAGTCAAACTTGTATTCCCGTTCATAAATGCCCGTATCGATTTCGTTTTCAAAGTGAGCATATGAATGCATACAAACAAATCCGAAAGCGTTTTCACTACTTCTTCGTCAAGGACACAACAAAACAAGCTTTAACTTTCATAACTTGGTTTCTCTACACATCTCTTCATTCTTATAAATTATACATGCATTTGTAGGCATTTTACCAACAGGGTTTTCTGCATACTGGTCGCAATTGTCAGCATTTCGCAGTATCGCGATCCCAACGCTGGAATTTCTGTGCACGAGAAACTGGAATTCATATACACGCAATTAAAGCATGAATGCTTTTATCTTTTATTTGTGAGTCCATTAGTTCCCAGGCAAATAAATATCGTTGATCAAACCCAAATCTGAAAATAATAATGACAGCTCTTAAGGCCTACACATTATTCTAATTATTAGTACTGCACAGAAATTTATAATATTGGTATTGCACAGAAAATGATTTACAGGCGCGGTTAGCCTGTGGAATTACGTACATCGATCCCACATCTTCAAACAATGTATGCCAACTCATTAATTTCAAAAAGCTTACTCGAAGAAGGATTTCACAAAGCTCAATTGCCCTAGTGGTGTTGTCTCAACAGTATGACCTATAAACCGTAGAGCAGTTTGTTCTTTCCTACTGTATTCATTCGATTTCAATGGGTATGTATAACTTAATTCATACAAAATTACACTTTCAAGTGCTTTAATGTACAGAAAGATTGCATATCAAATATCTTGACAGAGACTAAATTTCCCATGAGACCACTTTTCAATACGGCACTGCATTAAATCCTGTTCTCACAGACATAAGCTTTGATATATAGTAATTATCCAAGTATGATTGATTCGTTTACTGTGAGATATCAATTACTTCAGTGCCATCAATGACAGATGCGCCTTGATCCAAGCTTCGCCCCGTCATTTCTTTCGTGACCTGTAAAGACAGGATAATGTACATTTGTTAAATCACTAAGTGTGCTCAATGGTGTTTAATCATGTGAATGATTCTTCACAGAATTTGTATTTCAGGAATTAATATAATTAGCCAGATAAGCAGAGTATACGGCCGGTTGAAAACTTACTAAAGGAACAGCCACATATATGGATACTAACATAATTCAACTGGGAAGTATTATGATGATTGCCAGCGCCCTACAAATCAGTAATACTCGACCTGATTTTGTTTTTCTGTTATATACTGGTTAAATATATTATTTAAATATATTATTATTATTTATATATATTATCCTTATCCTTGTCCATGTCCATGTCCATGTTCTTGTGTGCCTGTAGTGAATTGTTTATAATTGAAATTGCAGTCATTAGAATTGAAATAACTTTACCGAGCACAAGCAATTCTGCTTGATCCTGAGTAATTCCTTACGAAGAACCTGCAGCTCTCTCAGTGACTCCCCTGATAAGTTGCTATGGTGATTCTGGGTTGTGATTGTCGAAACCGCAGTGTTCTGAGCCGGCATGACGTCATTTCGCATTTTTATCTAAATCAATTAATGGATATATGTTCAGTACATAATGTGTGCCAATTGGGAGGCGGGTTTCATGGAGCTACTAAGCAAAACAAGAAAGCTTACCAGAAGAAGAACAAATTGTTTCGCAGATTTTGATGATTAGCCTATATACTTGTAAAGTATATGGAGTGCCATGGTCGAGCGGTTTAGTGCATCGGATTTGTGTTCTGATGGCTGAGTCGTCAGAATGTGGGTTCGAATCCCAACCACAACTATGGTGCTTGTGTCCTTGAGCAAGACACTTTACCATAATTGCTTCTCTCCACCCAGGGGTAAATGGGTACCTGTGAGGGCAGAGTTGGTTGTTGTGTTTGATTAGCCCTAGTATAAGCGCTGTAATTGCAGCAATTGAGCAGCATACTCCCTAGGGAGCTGAGATGGTTTCAGGAATGATGTGTGAGCCTGATGAGCAGGGATAATAATATAATGCGCCTTGAGCACCAGTTTGGTAGATACGTGCACTATATATTAAAGTCCACATCATCATCATCATCATCATCATCATTATTAAAGGATGTACATACAGTGTAGCGCTGTGACATACTAACAGCATTTTTTTTCCCTTTTCTTTTCAATGTGTTCTCTGAAAGGAGAGCACGTCAGACAGAGCAATTTGTCAGGTTAATTGGTTCCATTGACAAATGTCATACCAAATGTTATCCTTCGAATAAGTTATCCCTAATTGTGTAAGGCAAAAAAAAACATTCTCCAGTTTCTGGTCAGCTTCAAAATCGGTGCGGTGAAGCGCCGTTTTTTATTTTTTTATTTATTTTTTTATTTTTAATTTTTATTTATTTATTTTTTTAAATGGATCCCGCGCGGAAACCAGAAACCGGAGAGTTTTTTTTTTTTGTTTTTTTTTTGGGGGGAGGGGCTTATTGGGTAATAAAGTTCATAAAGTCACGTTATTGGGTAACATGTGAATAGACGTTATGCATTGACGTTACAAACTCAAGGGTTCCCTCGCTCAGAGGTAAAAGAAGAACCAATAATCATGATCACACTTCAAGCCGTTTTGGCATTAGGCCAACAAAAAAAAGATGTTGAGTTGCCCTCCACCGACCGACCCAAAAGTGCTGAAATCTCGCGTCGGTTTTTTTTTTTTTTTTTTTTTTTTCCCCGTCATTCATAGGCCTATTTATTAATGAAATTTACCAATTTTCTTTGTATAAAACACAATACGTTTGATTTGTGAAATTTTCCATTTTTTTTACCGGTAAATTTACCGGTACCCAAGACTCAATCTACATGTTTTCAAATCGAATGGCCCCGGCCCTCACATGGTGCACTGCCTTCGCGCATACTGTGTACGATTGCGACTCAAATCTACACGTTTACCAATCGAATGGCCCCTCACATGTTTTCCACTGGCTTCGCGCACTGTTTTGTATGTCAACGATTGCGACTCATTCTACACGTTTTCAAATCAAATGGCCCTCACACGTTGTGCACTGGCTCCCCGCACTGTACGTGTGTCAACGATTGCGAATCGATCTGCACGTTTTCAAATCGAATGGCCACTCACATGTTGCACGTTGAGCATTGCACGCAATATGGATGAATTTGCTGTGTCAATCACAGCGAAAAGTACAACAAAAATGCTTGGGATACTTTTATTCTGAAGCAAAATTCCTTGCTGATAGGTATACAAATGAAAAACATAGTACGTGGTTTCAGTTCCAATGCATTTCAATCTTAAAATGACAGTCAAGGAGAAAGAAAAAAAGAAAAAAGAAAAAATCCCGACTGACCGACCCCTTCAAATATTTTCACTGGAGGGCAACTCAACAATTTTTGTGTGTGTCCTTATGATGTATGTATACACAATGGATCATACATGTACTTGTCAGTCGAACTCGAGTAACTTGAATCAAGTCGGCTGGGTCTCCCACAGGAAAACAATGGCCAATCAAGATCAGTATTTCATACAATAGATTCATCTCATTATCATTATAATAAGTAAAGACTGTTTGCGGTGATACCATTCCCCCACAAGGCTTGAGAGCCATGGTAGGTGCCTCAGAAATAGCAACACAATCACTCAAATGCCTGTCAAAACCACTCATTTTAAAAACAGCCCAGTGCCCTTTTTATTGATATTTAACTACCTTCGGGCGATGACACGATGATGTTGAGGGAAATTATCACGATTTTTGCCGATGTTTCATATATGGGAAAAATCAATGTCGCCCAGGTCTACTTCGATATTTCTTGCATATGTGCAATTTTAGTGGTTTTTCTAGTTCTCCTCTGTGTATGTGCCTTGTCTAAATATTTTGGTACTTCCTTTTATTGCTTTCTGCACAGTAATTATCAGTGTTTTGTCAGTTACTCCTCCCCCTCCCCGATATGTTTTTGTAAAAGTGCAATTTTATTGTTTTTTAAATAATATATGTAGGTTTTAATGATAATCATTGTAACATTCATGCAATTTAGCCTTTTGGCCAGAAGATGAATGAAATAAATTCAATTCAATTCAATTCAATTCAATTCATTTGCGCGCGCAGCTAGCTACATGTATTTCAGAGAAAGAGGATTTAGCATCATAATTTAAACCTAGTGCATAGCTTTTCCCCCCTAATTCTGAGTAATATTACTATTTAATTGCTAATTATTAAATGATCATAATTTTTTGCAAATTATAATACTGTGCTGCGTAGTATGACAACGAATTGACGAATATTAAGGTCCAGAGTTTTATTTTAGATACGTGGCAATATCGTAGTTTGAATATCAACGTGGACAATCACAACAATCATAGTACTATAAGTATACGTAACATTAAATATGTATATTCCACAAGTTTCTCTATTTCAAAGCAAACGACCAGTGATGTTTATATGAGCCTATGGGCATTATTGTGACCTTTAAGAGTGGATTGAAGCAAATATCAATAACTTACCTTTTACAGAGGTTATGTCGTTAGAAAAAAGAAAAAAAAAGTTTTATTTAACCCATAATATTGTTTTTAAAAATTCTGAATGCTTTTTGCCTCAAATTAAACAAACAAGCTTCGGGTCCACTTGGGGAATACACCCAGTGGTGTACTGGGTAAATACACCTAGTGGTGTACTGGGTAAATACACCCAGTGGTGTTACTGGGTAACACACAATTTGTTGCCAGGATATGGGTGATGAGGGACGCACAGAGATATTACGTCAAGAATCAGGAAAGCCAGAGCAGCCTTTTTCATCATGAGACCTATGTTTACGTCAACCGTTTACAACACCAGAACAAATGTCAAGAAACGAAGGTGGAAATGGATCGGTCACGTCCTCAGAATGGCACAGAACGAGGACCCTCCAAAGGCCCTGATATAGACACCACCATGCGGAAAGGAGAAGCGTAGGGAGACCACGTACCTGATGGGCTGGAAGACTTGACTTGGAGTAAGGAAAGTGGCTGTATATGGGATGTTATTCATTGAAGCCCTCTATGTGCCAACTGGCACGAGGAGAATAGATATATAGCATATATAGACTTGGATGATATTGCCAACTGAAAGGGTGAAGTTGCAAGGGCGACATAAGGAGGGCGATTTAAAGAAAAAAGTAATACGGTCATTTGTTTTCCCCCAGTGGACCTCAAGTTTGTTTCTGAATTCAAGGCTAAAGGGGTTCGGAGAAAGTGACTTTTATAATATTCTACCCTGGGTTTAGGTAATAAAACGTTCGTTGCTTTAGTTTCCTTATAACATGGTGAAAGGTCAATTGTTAATATTCTTGTTAACAAAAATATTCTTGAAAACATACATGAAAATATTAATCGAAATAAATGTCACAAAAGAAGCGAATATTAGGCCTACTCACGCTAACAGTGATGTGGCTGTGTCAACAGATAATACACTAAAATAAGTATTGATACAACTCTCGTCAAATACTGTTATCCACCTCACAACCCCACCCCACCCCTTTCAATGTTGAGTCAACATTTATATAGAACACTTTACAGACGCACTATCACAGCAAAAATTCAAAACACTCTGCATTGGACGCGGGAAAGGATTGTATGTTGTGGCATACATAATTTTACACAATAATGTTACAGTACAGTTCGTATAGAGTTTGCCTACCGGAAGCATTTAAATATCTCATAGGAATACTAAAGTGTGTAACAATGATCGGTGCCATTTTAGGGAAAACAATATTCTTTCCGTCAATTTTGTAACCCATTGCTACAGGCCAATACTAAACTAAACTAATTATATTCTCCTTGTTTCTATTTAATGTTTAAAGGTGTACACCACTGATAACTACTCAAAATAAACTGGGGAAAATATATACCTTATACAGTTGCCTACCTAGCTGTAAAATGGTACCAGGCATCATGAGAAGTTACTCCGTCTGTCATGGTTCTATTTTCAAGAAATCGTCCAAAATTATGCAGAAACATACCATTCTGAAAGTGATCACCCACCGGTGTGAATATTTGAATGCATACAAACAAATCAGGTAAATTTTATAAAGACCAAGAGTCAAACTTGTATTCCCATTCATTAAATGCCCGTATCGATTTCGTTTAAAAACAAAAAGTGAGCATATGAATGCATACAAACAAATCCGAAAGCGTTTTCACTACTTCTTCGTCAAGGACACAACAAAATAAGCTTTAACTTTCATAACTTGGTTTCTCTACACATCTCTTCATTCTTATAAATTATACATGCATTTGTAGGCATTTTACCAACAGGGTTTTCTGCATACTGGTCGCAATTGTCAGCATTTCGCAGTATCGCGATCCCAACGCTGGAATTTCTGTGCACGAGAAACTGGAATTCATATACACGCAATTAAAGCATGAATGCTTTTATGTTTTATTTGTGAGTCCATTAGTTCCCAGGCAAATAAATATCGTTGATCAAACCCAAATCTGAAAATAATAATGACAGCTCTTAAGGCCTACACATTATTCTAATTATTAGTACTGCACAGAAATTTATAATATTGGTATTGCACAGAAAATGATTTACAGGCGCGGTTAGCCTGTGGAATTACGTACATCGATCCCACATCTTCAAACAATGTATGCCAACTCATTAATTTCAAAAAGCTTACTCGAAGAAGGATTTCACAAAAGCTCAATTGCCCTAGTGGTGTTGTGCTCTCAACAGTATGACCTATAAACCGTAGAGCAGTTTGTTCTTTCCTACTGTATTCATTCGATTTCCCAATGGGTATGTATAACTTAATTCATACAAAATTACACTTTCAAGTGCTTTAATGTACAGAAAGATTGCATATCAAATATCTTGACAGAGACTAAATTTCCCATGAGACCACTTTTCAATACGGCACTGCATTAAATCCTGTTCTCACAGACATAAGCTTTGATATATAGTAATTATCCAAGTATGATTGATTCGTTTACTGTGAGATATCAATTACTTCAGTGCCATCAATGACAGATGCGCCTTGATCCAAGCTTCGCCCCGTCATTTCTTTCGTGACCTGTAAAGACAGGATAATGTACATTTGTTAAATCACTAAGTGTGCTCAATGGTGTTTAATCATGTGAATGATTCTTCACAGAAATTTTATTTCAGGAATTAATTTAATTAGCCAGATAAGCAGAGTATACGGCCGGTTGAAAACTTACTAAAGGAACAGCCATATATATGGATACTAACATAATTCAACTGGGAAATATTATGATGATTGCCAGCGCCCTACAAATCAGTAATACTCGACCTGATTTTGTTTTTCTGTTATATACTGGTTAAATATATTATTTAAATATATTATTATTATTTATATATATATTATCCTTATCCTTGTCCATGTCCATGTCCATGTCCATGTCCATGTTCTTGTGTGCCTGTAGTGAATTGTTTATAATTGAAATTGCAGTCATTAGAATTGAAATAACTTTACCGAGCACAAGCAATTCTGCTTGATCCTGAGTAATTCCTTACGAAGAACCTGCAGCTCTCTCAGTGACTCCCCTGATAAGTTGCTATGGTGATTCTGGGTTGTGATTGTCGAAACCGCAGTGTTCTGAGCCGGCATGACGTCATTTCGCATTTTTATCTAAATCAATTAATGGATATATGTTCAGTACATAATGTGTGCTAATTGGGAGGCGGGTTTCATGGAGCTACTAAGCAAAACAAGAAAGCTTACCAGAAGAAGAACAAATTGTTTCGCAGATTTTGATGATTAGCCTATATACTTGTAAAGTATATGGAGTGCCATGGTCGAGCGGTTTAGTGCATCGGATTTGTGTTCTGATGGCTGAGTCGTCAGAATGTGGGTTCGAATCCCAACCACAACTATGGTGCTTGTGTCCTTGAGCAAGACACTTTACCATAATTGCTTCTCTCCACCCAGGGGTAAATGGGTACCTGTGAGGGCAGAGTTGGTTGTTGTGTTTGATTAGCCCTAGTATAAGCGCTGTAATTGCAGCAATTGAGCAGCATACTCCCCAGGGAGCTGAGATGGTTTCAGGAATGATGTGTGAGCCTGATGAGCAGGGATAATAATATAATGCGCCTTGAGCACCAGTTTGGTGGATACGTGCACTATATATTAAAGTCCACATCATCATCATTATTAAAGGATGTACATACAGTGTAGCGCTGTGACATACTAACAGCATTTTTTCCTTTTCTTTTCAATGTGTTCTCTGAAAGGAGAGCATGTCAGACAGAGCAATTTGTCAGGCTAATTGGTTCCATTAACAAATGTCATACCAAATGTTATCCTTCGAATAAGTAATCCCTAATTGTGTAAGGCAAAAAAAACATTCTCCAGTTTCTGGTCAGCTTCAAAATCGGTGCGGTGAAGCGCCGTTTTTTATTTTTATTTTTTTTTTTAATTTTTTTTTTATATGTATTTTTTTAAATGGATCCCGCGCGGAAACCAGAAACCGGAGATTTTTTATTTATTTATTTATATATATTTTTTTTTGGGGGGGGGGGCTTATTGGGCAATAAAGTTCATAAAGTCACGTTATTGGGTAACATGTGAACAGACGTTATGCATTGATGTTACAAACTGAAGGGTTCCCTCGCTCAGAGGTAAAAGAAGAACAAATAATCATGATCATCGGTTCATGTAGGCGCGTAGCCTGAATATCTGACGTCACGCTTCAAGCCGTCGTAAATTACGCCAGATACGGGCCTCTCAATTTCTGGGAGATTCAATCTTGAGGTGCCTTACACGCTAGCCTCAAAGCGTGAGGTCAGTTTTTCAGCACACTGATCCAATAAAATTCCTTGAATGGTACGGCCGGAGGGGGGTCTGTATCTATCCTTGATAGGATGAAGACAGGGGACCAGTCTAGTAGTATGCGCGATGAGCGTAAGCACACCAATGGGTGTCGTTCTTTCACCTCTTAGCGAGGGCGCCCTTTAGCCTGTGACATGTTATGCATAATGGTATTTAAGTCTATTGTATTTTGGTTAGTCACGTTTTGTTGATTCTTTCTCATAGAATAGCACTGATGAAAAATGATCAAAATAGACCGTAGCTGAGTCTGCAGTTTTGGTAAGATTCCACTCTTAGAACTTCCACTCTTAGAGCTTATTTGTTAATTGGAGAATGTAGGAATTTAGCCATTTTAAATCATGAGAAAGTGGTTGTAGATTACCTTTGGTACGAAAACCACACACAGAGTGAGTGTAGTGGCTAGCCAGATCAGGGTAGCGACCAAGGCAAAGTGGGCGTTTCGTTCTTCCAGAACAAAAGACACTGGGGCGCCGATGAAGGACAAAATCAGAACATTATAGACACATACGCCTGGGAAATTCAGTTGGAGAAAAAAGTAGACGTTTAGAAGCGAACATTTCAACTTCTGATATAAAATAAATTGTCTCTATCATAACTGTGAATTTTGTTAAAACGAAAACATGTATCCCGTGGATTTTAAAATGTTGCTTTTATAACGTGTACATTGTACACTATAAAACAAACTACTTTTAGAATTTTGCAAAATCACTGGAATACGTAAGCCGTTAGTTTAGTACAGAACTCACTCATGATCTTACCAATATATTTTGAGTCATTCAGAGCCGGGATGGAAACCTTTCTGGTCTCCCATGCCAGGAAAGCACCAAATACGAGGAGCAGGCCATTCAGAACGTAGAAGGCGCCAATCCAGTATATCTGATTGGCCGATTCGCACATGATGCGGATTGGTGTATAGACGATGTCGTCGTTTTCAGTATCAGTCTAAACACAAATTACACAGACCTGTATTAGCTTAAATGTACTTATTTAGCCAACGTCAACCGGTGAGATCCTTTTCACACTTTTTTTGTAATTTTAATTGTGCGATTTTCTAGTAGTGCAAGAAATTGCCTGCAAAATAGCAAAAACCTCTTTAAATGTACATCTATTTAAAGTGTTTCAAGGGAGGGCACATCATTGGTACGCTTACTCTCTTTGAATCAAGATATACATACTAAAAACATCCTATGGAAGTTTCAGCATATTACATTGTGTCGATTACGAGAAAATTGTGAAAAAGCATTTTTGTACTTTTTATAATGTGTGATTCATGAAAGAGTACTCTTTCCTACATTTCCACAAATTAAAAATCCTTAACTCTTCTTATACATTACACAACCTCAGACTCAAATATTTCTAGAAAAGATTCATACCATCTCCGGCTGTATACTAAATTACATTTACATAATATTCCACCATTTGCTTAAGTTTGAATTACCAATCCATATACTTTACATCGAGTAAAATATTAGGTCTTACCACTTTAGATCCAAACTGCTCTTTTGCGCTCATTGGATCAAATATTTCCCACAAGATTAAAATTAAAACATCAACAAGAACCACTGATGCAACAAAGCTGACCAAACGATAATCCTTCAAAATCTGGAAACAATAACATGTACATTAAAGGCATAAAATGTTTGGTAATGCTTTCATTTTTGATAAGAATGAAAATATATGCATAGAAACCAACATAATGACAGCTATTTTTGTTGTGCTATTAACAAGAAAATTCTCAAGATTTGGAGCTTTGCATGGTGAAAAGGATAAGTAAAGACTGTTTGTGGTCACAACTCGACGTTTCGATCAGTATGCTCTGATCGTCTTCTGGAGAAAAAGGACGATCAGAAGATGATCAGAAGACGATCAGAGCATACTGATCGAAACGTGGAGTTGTAACCAACAGTTCTTTTCATAACTATTTACTACCCTGCAAAAACTGAGGTGTTAAAATGACACTTGTGGTATCAGCTATATTCTTCCATGGTGTTTACATTGAGCGAGTTGCCTAATATAAACACCAGTGGTGTAGTTTTAACACCACAGGTTTTGCAGTGAACTCAAAAGAGTTTTTCACATGGTTTCACCGCAAATAGTCTTTAGTTATGAAAATATGTGTTTGAATGTGATCTGATGTTGAAAATTGCATTCATCAATTTCGAAATTGTTGCAAAAATTGCAACATGCCAGACGGAACACATTCAGCAACTTAACATCAAGTTTCTAGATTACAATTAATCTCTCCGGTCTCTGGTTCACTTGGTGTCAACCCAAAGTCATAAATCTGCCAACATTGATTTTAGTGAAGCTGATATCAGCTCAATTTATTGCATTAACGTTTTAATAATTCTTGATCGATTGACTCATATTTACGCGCATTTGAAACAACACGAATATAACTCAACACTTAAGGTCCTATGATTCATGAGTGCCTAAATCTAGAAAATAAAGACGTGTCACTGCACTATTTCTAGAGCTTATGTATATTCCAGTTGACGAACAAGCTAAACTATTTACCATACCAAAACACTGAATTATGGCAACACTCTTAAAACTAAAGTGTTGAATTAACCATATATGAGTTCGGTGAGTAACAACACTTTATAAAGTTAAATTCAACTCAAAGAAAGTGTTGAGTTAACACGGAGTCAAGTTAAGTCTAACTTCATCAATGTTAATTTAACACTTTTAAAAGTTAAATCCAACTTTATAAAGAGTTGTCACTGACCAAACTCTTTAAAATGTTGATTCAACACTTCAGTTTTAAGAGCGATGGTTCATTCTACATGTGTAAAACTCATATAGTACATTAAGAGACGGCCAAATCAAACAACAGCAAAAGAGTATAAACATTATTTATTAAACAATGCAACAGCAGTTATTAAATGTTTACCATTCTCATCGCAGTTTTGCTTGTGAAGATTTTGTGTACTCGCCACGTCTTGCTGAACATGGAGCCAAAAGCCATCGAGAACCCGATAGAGAGACACCACGTCTTGGCCTTCGGATACGGATAGAGAAGAGTTTTGATTCGAACATTAGGTCAATCTATTTTGACAGAGTGACGCACATTTGAAACAACACGAACATAACTCAACACTTAAAGTCCTATGATTCATGAGTGCATGAATCTAGAAAATAAAGACGTGTCACTGCACACCATTTCTAGAGCTTATGAATAGTGGTGGCAATCAGCGTCTTTGAAATCCCTTGTACATTTTTAACAAAATAATGGTGAACTTGTGCCTATATAATGCACAATGAAGATCCAATCATAATAGTTAGAAGCAACTCTATCAAACTTTCAGCTCAACATTAGTCAACATGTTTCTGAAACAGGTACAATATTAGTCAACATGTTTCTGAAACAGGTGCAAAAAATCATTGGCGGATCCAGGGGGTGGCAAAGCAGGACATGTCCCCCACACACTTTTATGTAAATGTAACATACGTCATTTTTTCATAATGCCCTACTTTTTTGTCAGTGTGTTCCCTCTTTTTGCCGTGTGCCTCCCCATTTTTCGAGACCCTGGAGCCGTCCTGATCAAATGTTACATATTGTTTAAATTTACTAATTTGGCTTATTTATAAATGATACCAGTTCAGCAAGATGGGTTTCAATGAAAACTTATTTGTTATCATCAACCTTATTCAACGTTATCCAGGAAAGTTTACACTATTGGTATAATGTCTGTGCAAAGGGTGCCTCAAAATTAGTGTATGTAGAACGAAATCATTTCTTTCTGCTGCTTCTATTATCACCAACTATCACCAACTTGATTTGTAATAGGGTAATTACCAAAGCTGTGCACATTTTAAAGTAAAATTGTAAAATTATATTTTTAGACTTATATGTTCCTTTCAAAATAAAGCAATAATTACATTTCTCACCTTACACATCACAACAAAGGTTTCCGTGGAGGCGATACCTGTGTCTACCCCAAGGAAGATGATGGACAAGTAGGCGAGTATTCCACCAATCAGCATCAAGTTGTTAATGTTAGGGCTCGACATTTTAATCACACTTGAAATGAGACGATCGTGTATAATAATTAAAAACAGAAATGGCCTTCAAAATGACAATTCGTTGCATGAATATTTTATTTATATATAAACCTGTTTGGTCATCTTAAAACAGTTCTGTTGTCATTTCTAATGGAAACTAAAGCCCAAGTAACATATCCTAAAAATATAAATATTAAGAGAGACATGGTATAGTTTGACATTCAAAACAAGGGCCATTGAAAATAACGTGCTATGAAAATAGCTCCTTTGCTGATTTGCTGAATTGAAAAAACCTCAGTTAAAATGTTATGAACTAAAGTTTTTCTCACCGTAGATTTCTGAAATAGATGTTGAAAGCTAAGAAGCACAACCCCAGAGCAATCCCTATTATAGCAAATAATGCACCAGTGATGAAAATTGGAAGCTGTATCGTCTGCCGATCTTCCCGCTGGATAATAAAGTCAATAGGGGGCGCCCCACCTGTAACGTTTGACAAAATATTTGAAACAAATGCAGCCAGAAGCGTTGCTATAATTATTATGGGTAGGGGAGCTTGGATGCACAGGGATTTAAACGTGTAGAGGACTTTGTAGGTACTGAAATGTAAGACCTTATTAGTGACAACGATCCAAACATTTCAGTAATATAAATAAGTAACACGGGTGATATAAACACCTCAAAAAAAGAAAGTCCCCACCTGTATGTTTTAAAAATATTTTTAAATTTTAGAGACTTATGAGCATAAACATGATATGACGATTTAGCCTGATCATCGACACACATGTTGCAAGCAAGATTTGTGCGGATAACGTTGCGCATCAGTGCACACAACTCGGTTGATTGTGTGGGGGTACCTGTTCATTTCTCACAACTTTGCATTGTGGCTCAAAATAACGCCCCTGAACTCAAGCAAAATGGGTTATCCCTTTTGTCATCAGCTTTATTTGTCTGTTACATAATGTCTTGGAGCACTTTTAAACTAAAGACCTCATTATTGGAATGTTCATTTGCATGGGAAGGTATTGCCCAGGTCCGCATCCGTCGCCTCATAAACAGTATGCACCGAAGGTGTCGGGCAGCAATCGACAATCGTGGCGGTTATACCCCTTATGCCCCGTTCCCACTATCACGATTCGCGCCACGATTGAAATCGTGGTCTTAATCGTGGAGTAATCGTGGTGATCCTATCAGATCTTATCAGATCTTGAGGTCAGTCGTGGCAATCGTGTTGATCGTAGAACATGTTTGGACGGTTCAAAAATTTTCTACGATCAACACGATTAATTTTTAATCGTGATCATCGCATGAGATCGTATTGGATCGTAACAAAGCGTGACAGATCGCATCTAATAGTGCTTCGAAATCGTGGTGATCGGGATCAACCTTGGACAAGACAAACACCACGTTGTCATCATCCTCAACTCCTGCCATCATCAATGATTGTGGGTTGTAGTCTTCACTCTGTAGAAGTTCAAGAAACAATGAAGTCCATGGTCAGTCGGGCTGTATATGTACCCGTCGGGGTTCAATCGTGGCTCAAATCGTGATCACTCTCCATCCCGATCGTGAAAGACATCGCCACCACAATCGTATCCGATCGCAAAAGAGCGCATCGGTTCGTGATGATCGTATCGGAACGTATCCGAACGTATCTGGACGTATCAGATCGTCCAAAATCGGGGACCCCGATCGTGATGATCGTGTCAGATCGGGACACAATCGTGGACTAAATCGGGACAATCCTATCGGAACGTATCTGATCGTATCTGAACGGGAGTCCAGATCGTGACAGATCGTGTCATCTGAAATTGACCAATCGTGCCTATATCGCATCCAAGCGCACCAAATCGTACCAGAACGTATCGACTCGCATCAACTCGCATCCAAACGTGAAATTTCAGAAAAGGAAACAAAAATTCCACGATCAGCTACGAATGGCCAATCGTGGCGTTCGTAACGGATCGCACGACAGTGGGAACCTAGCATTACTGAACAAACCCAACATGCTGCTTATGTCTTAAGTATTGGTCAATAAAGCTGATGACAAAAGGGATAACCCATTTTGCTTGAGTTCAGGGGCGTTATTTTGAGCCACAATGCAAAGTTGTGAGAAATGAACAGGTACCCCCACACAATCAACCGAGTTGTGTGCACTGATGCGCAACGTTATCCGCACAAATCTTGCTTGCAACATGTGTGTCGATGATCAGGCTAAATCGTCATATCATGTTTATGCTCATAAGTCTCTAAAATTTAAAAATATTTTTAAAACATACAGGTGGGGACTTTCTTTTTGTGAGGTGTTTATATTTATTAAGAGTTTAGGAAAAGCTGAGGGAGGAAGGTGTGACTACGTAACTATGTTTTTTTCTGCGCTGTGAGCTTAATTCCGAGACTCCCATGATTGTTCATTTTCTCACCCACTTTAACTAATTCTGAAGATGTATTTGGATGCGAGACTCCTTTGGAAAAAACTCTTTATGTTAATAATGTCACGTAAATGTTAGAGGCCACAAAGCGTATGATTACATTATCAATTTTTCAAAAGGTCTTAATTCAACAGGATATAGTCTTAACATAGATCTCCACAAATACATTAGCTTAATTATCATAATTCCAATATAAGCTCTAATTACAACTCAAATTACAACTCAAGTCAACACTGGCTCAAATCAATTGGGTAAGGACGAGGGAGTAACCCATGACTTTATCTAAACGCGGCACCCCTCCTCTTTTCAGTGGCACCCCTATTAATTATATTAAAATTGTTATCTCTGCATTCCCCATTGATTTTTTACATCCAAATGACTTCCACACATGCCCTGCTATTGCCTAGGATTATTTTCAACCCCCAGATGACACACAACAGCCGACGTTGGCAGCACCCCTCCTCTTTTCAGTGGCACCCTAATTTACCTACTGTAAAAAACAGTAGGGCTCACTCGCCGCAGGGTTTTAATTATATTAAAATTGTTATCTCTGCATTCCCCATTGACTTTTTACATCCAAATGACTTCCACACATGCCCAGCTATGTCTATGATTATTTTCAACCCCCAGATGACACCAGATGACCCCCAGATGACACACAACATCCGTGTAGTGTATCTCTCTCCTGTATGACCTTGGCAAACAGTAAACAGCCGTACAGTTTATCTCTCCAACATGTAACAGAACCCAGACACTCTGTCTGGGGGGTGGGGGGATTATGCAAACTGCCCAGCCTGGCACTGGCTGTCGCAAGACATCAAACAGCACAGCCTGATGCTCAACAGATGGTTCCACTTATCAGAGGGTTAGATCTGGATAGGTCTTTATGTTTACACAGTGAATGGTTGATTTTGTGCACAGATATATGGCAGCAATTACTTTTCCAGCCCAGCAAAACAAAGCTACACAGCTCTGGGAACTGACACCCCTTCTAAGATATGTGGAATGGTCCACTTTAGGATATCAAAGACTCCCAGGCATCTGTGGCTTTTTTTTCTGGGAAAAACAATGTAATAAATAACTTCTGCCAGTAGCGAGTGTCCCTCCTCGAAGGGTTTTAAGCAGCACCTTGCCATATTATAGGATTGCGCTTATTCCAGATGATCTCTCGTTTTGAAGTGGCAGTTGAATCCAAATCTCCTACTGGAACTTTACCTCCACCTATCAAGATAAACAATAATTCAGAACGGATGTTTAACAAAAATGAAGTGATGGCTTCTAAGTAACACCTCTGTAACAATTAGGCATGTTACAGTTAATGTTGGAGATTGTAACCATGGGATTATAGATATACCTTGGCAGAGCGTAAGGATGGTAATCTGGAATTCATAATAATTAAAATGCACACGCTAATATTGATTAGACTTAATTAGAAAGCCAAACTATATAATGTTATATTTTAGTTGTTTTAAAATGATTCACCTTGCATTTGTAGAATCTGTAACAATCCTTGCCTGTCACCTACATGGTTGAATTTTACAGGACCCTGTAGTAATTATAAAAGAATATCTGAGTTGTATACATGTATTGAGTTCTTCTCTATAGTCATACGTCTGTTAGCGGGATAATGCTGAGTTTTAATATTTTAGATTGGCCAATTATTAAGAACTAAATTAGTAGGTGGCTTGACAAAGGGCTATAGACTAATCCGTCGACCTTTTCACTGGGCGCCGCCATAACTGCTGTGGTACCTTCATTCTGCGTCAAGCGTTCAATTTATACGCGGTCCAGTGCTTCTTCAACCAATTTGAGCACTATATTTGACGAAATGCCAGCGTATACTGCGTATTTAAGAATGCACGTAACGTGCGCGTGCAGTGTGGTACCAACGCAGTAATGGCGGAAAACAGAGGTCGCTGGATTAGTCTATTTCACATTTCATATCTGGATATTATACTAAATACTGGTTGTAGGATATTTATCAAATGTTTTAAAGCCATTATACAATATTGTAATCTCTGAAAATATATGATATCAGTTTTATAACACTTTTTTTGGTGTAGGCCTACTGTTGATGATGATATCAAACATCCCTTGAAATTTTTCTGTCTCAGGTGATATTGCTTTTCTGTAATTAGAGAAATAATTTCAAAATGAATGCCTGTCATCTGAAGACAGAAATACCGCTTTGGAATGAATACGATCAATCTGAATTTCAAACACACAAAAGTGTAGACTTACTTAAAGATATATCGCCCATGGGCCAATTTGACGGTAAAACAAAATTAGATTTAAATGTTGAATTGCTATTTTTCTATATTTCAAGGGATTGATCGTATTCATTTAAGGAAACTATGAGCTTTCATTTAAGACACTGAACGAAAAAAATCCCTCAAGGATTCGTATCAGTAAAATAAAAACTCAAATTAATAAAATGCTGGCTCACTGTTTTAATCCTCATATTGTACGAAGGCTTGTGCAGTCTTCCGATTGGCCAGCGTGGCTGTCAATCAGAATCAAGCGCGTTTAAAATATCATTTATATTTTTTATACAGTTTGTTTTTGTTTCTATCTTTCAAATTTCGTTCGCTTTTTGAATTCTATTTTTATTTTTTTTAATTGTTTTGCCTATGGAGCCAAACACGGCCGATATATTGTTAAATTTGGGAAAGTAACATTACGGAAGTACTCTAAAGACAGTGTCTCTATGTTGTGCTAACAGACGGAAACTGACGGTATGCCTTACCGAGATACCTTCAAACGTCAAGTTGCTGATGATGTCAAAGAATATCTGGACAGTAACTGTGTCGTATTTAAAATCTTCTAAAGCTCTCGGAGGATCTGTAATTTTCCAAGACAAAAATAAAGAAAACGAGACGTACAGCGTCTGTTCGAAATGAAGGCACCAACCCTGGGGACGTTACATACCCCAGGGTGATTTACTTCATTGTGACATCATAATACACTCACTGGCCAAAAGTATTGCAACATGCTCAAAATAGCACTTTACAGTAACAGGTGAGATGATCATTTAATCCGATTTCATCGATCGTGTATTACATAGCAAGAACAGTAAAAAAGAACACTGACTTCAAAACACAGGCACTGTCAAGAAGTCTTAAGTAGTGTAAATAAAATAAAATAAATTATTGTAACACAGTTCTCCAAACTGAACTTTGGTGTGAATTTCAATGTTGCAATACTTATGGCCAGTGAGTGTATTTACCTTCATGTCAACATCAAAGTAATTGTGAATTTACAAGTTAGTCTGAACTAGGCACATATCTGGATTTCGATCACCAGACAGTCCATACAGATTAGACAGTTTATTGATCCGGATCCTATAACATCATGACAGAATTCATTAAATCATCATGAATAATCTTAAAAGCTTTTTGAATTAATTTATTTGAAGGCCGAATTAAATTGTCATTGCTATCGAGTGATATCTAAAACAGTTTGTCAAAACAAACATTTAGCGGACACATTTCACATTTACCGGACACGGGCACAGTTCAGCTGTATAGTCTGGTACTCAGCCGTATACAACAGGCATTATCTACCGGCTGAGTTATGACATGGATTTTCATCCCAAAGTTTCCGTTTGTTTTCGCACAGCGCAATATCACACGATCATGATCCGCAATAGTGAGTAAAACAAACACAACCGAAGTGTGCCAGCCTGCTGTAAGGCCAAAAAAGTCTCCGGTTTCTGGTCTCCGCGCGCGTAACTTTAATATTTCAAAACAAAATTCTTGCATCGGGTGATAAACAAATGATTTAATTTTGCCCTACACGGTCATAATGAAGTTGTGATGTAATGATGACGTCATCAGATATCGAATCACATCAAACAGAGGTTCAGTATTTAAAAAAAATCATATTTCATGAACCACACAAAATAATTAACAATCTTTGCATCATCGTAGAGACCTCGAATTATATGACATTTCGTACACAGACATGACCCAGTTTTGACCTTTTTCCGGTTGAAACAGGAAGTTCAACAGAAAAACATATTCTGCAGCACTATTATATACTCTGCAGCCAATGTGAAAGGGGTACCCCTTGTCGTTTTCTCAAAATTAGATCAGATAGATAGGCGAGTCAAATTAAGAAAAATATGATATAGGCACTATATTCCCTTTCTCAAACAAGAATTAGGCATTTGAACACAAAAAATTTTTAGGCCAATTATGAAAAAAAAGTCAAGGGGTACCCCTTGTCATTTTCTCGAAATTAGATAAGATAGATAGCCAATTCAAATTAAGAAAAACAAGATCCAGGCACTCTATTGCGTTTCTCCAACAAGTATCAGGCATTTGAAAAAAAAATCATTTTGAGGCCAAATTTGGAAAAATTATCAAGGGGTATGAGGCATTTGGAAAAAAATACTTTTAGGCCAATTATGAAAAAACGTCAAGGGGTACCCCTTGTAGTTTTCTCAAAATTAGATCAGATAGATAGGCGAGTCAAATTAAGAAAACAATGATATAGGCACTATATTCCCTTTCTCAAACAAGAATTAGGCATTTGAAAAAAAAAACATTTTTAGGCCAATTATGAAAAAAAAAGTCAAGGGGTACCCTTTGTCATTTTCTCGAAATTAGATAAGATAGATAGCCAACTCAAATTAAGAAAAACAAGATCCCTTGTCGTTTTTTTCACCTTGATAAAAGTTGTCTCCGATTCGCTTCAAAAGTTGTGAAAACACGTCAAGAGGTACTTGTCGTTTCTTTCAAAATTAGATGAGATAGATAGACGACTCAAACTAAGAAAAATAAGATCCAGGGAGTTTATTGCGTCTCTTCAACAAGTATCAGGCATTAGAGAAAAAAAAAATTTTAGGCCAATTATGAAAAAACGTCAAGGGGTACCCCTTGTCATTTTCTCAAAATTAGATAAGATAGATAGACGACTCAAACTAAGAAAAATAAGATCCAGGCACTCTATTCCCTTTCTCAAACAAGAATTAGGCATTTGAAAAAAAAAACATTTTAGGCCAATTATGCCAAAAAAGTCAAGGGGTACCCCTTGTCATTTTCTCGAAATTAGATAAGATAGATAGCCAACTCAAATTACGAAAAACAAGATCCAGGCACTCTATTGCGTTTCTCCATCAAGTATCAGGCATTTGAAAAAAAAATCATTTTGAGGCCAAATTTGGAAAAATTGTCAAAGGGTATTAGGCATTTGGAAAAAAATACTTTTAGGCCAATTATGTAAAAACGTCAAGGCGTACCCCTTGTCATTTTCTCAAAATTAGATAAGATAGATAGACGACTCAAACTAAGAAAAATAAGATCCAGGCAGTATTATTGCGTCTCTTCAACAAATATCAGGCATTTGAAAATAAAATATTTTGAGGCCAATTATGAACAAACGTCAAGGGGTACCCCTTGTCATTTTCTCAAAATTAGATTAGATAGATAGACGACTCATAATTATTAAGAAAAATAAGATCCAGGCAGTTTATTGCGTCTCTTCAACAAGTATTGGGCATTTGAAAAAAATATATTTTTAGGCCAATTATGAAAAAACGTCAAGGGGTACGCCTTGTCGTTTTCTCAAAATTAGATCAGATAGATAGGCGAGTCAAATTAAGAAATATATTATATAGGCACTATATTCCCTTTCTCAAACAAGAATTAGGCATTTGAAAAATAAAACATTTTAGGCCAATTATGAAAAAAATGTCAAGGGATACCCCTTGTCATTTTCTCGAAATTAGATAAGATAGACAGCCAACTCAAATTAAGAAAAACAAGATCCAGGCACTCTATTGCGTTTCTCCAACAAGTATCAGGCATTTGAAAAAAGAATCATTTTGAGGCCAAATTTGGAAAAAGTGTCAAGGGGTATTAGGCATTTGGAAAAAAATACTTTTAGGCCAATTATGAAAAAACTTCAAGGGGTACCCCTTGTCGTTTTCTCAAAATTAGATCAGATAGATAGGCGAGTCAAATTAAGAAAAATATGATATAGGCACTATATTCCCTTTCTCAAACAAGAATTAGGCATTTGAACACAAAACATTTTTAGGCCAATTATGAAAAAAAAGTCAAGGGGTACCCCTTGTCATTTTCTCGAAATTAGATAAGATAGATAGCCAATTCAAATTAAGAAAAACAAGATCCAGGCACTCTATTGCGTTTCTCCAACAAGTATCAGGCATTTGAAAAAAAAATCATTTTGAGGCCAAATTTGGAAAAATTATCAAGGGGTATGAGGCATTTGGAAAAAAATACTTTTAGGCCAATTATGAAAAAACGTCAAGGGGTACCCCTTGTAGTTTTCTCAAAATTAGATCAGATAGATAGGCGAGTCAAATTAAGAAAAAAATGATATAGGCACTATATTCCCTTTCTCAAACAAGAATTAGGCATTTGAAAAAAAAAACATTTTTAGGCCAATTATGAAAAAAAAAGTCAAGGGGTACCCCTTGTCATTTTCTCGAAATTAGATAAGATAGATAGCCAACTCAAATTAAGAAAAAGAAGATCCCTTGTCGTTTTTTTCACCTTGATAAAAGTTGTCTCCGATTCGCTTCAGAAGTTTTGAAAACACGTCAAGGGGTACTTGTCGTTTCTTTCAAAATTAGAGAAGATAGATAGACGACTCAAACTAAGAAAAATAAGATCCAGGGAGTTTATTGCGTCTCTTCAACAAGTATCAGGCATTAGAGAAAAAATTTTTTTTAGGCCAATTATGAAAAAACGTCAAGGGGTAGCCCTTGTCATTTTTTCAAAATTAGATAAGGTAGATAGACGACTCAAACTAAGAAAAATAAGATCCAGGCACTCTATTCCCTTTCTCAAACAAGAATTAGGCATTTGAAGAAAAAAAACAATTTAGGCCAATTATGAAAAAAAAGTCAAGGGGTACCCCTTGTCATTTTCTCGAAATTAGATAAGATAGATAGCCAACTCAAATTACGAAAAACAAGATCCAGGCACTCTATTGCGTTTCTCCAACAAGTATCAGGCATTTGAAAAAATAATCATTTTGAGGCCAAATTTGGAAAAAGTGTCAAGGGGTATTAGGCATTTGGAAAAAAATACTTTTAGGCCAATTATGAAAAAACTTCAAGGGGTACCCCTTGTCGTTTTCTCAAAATTAGATCAGATAGATAGGCGAGTGAAATTAAGAAAAATATGATATAGGCACTCTATTCCCTTTCTCAAACAAGAATTAGGCATTTGAAAAAAAGAAATTTTTATGGCAATTATGAAAAAAAGTCAAGGGGTACCCCTTGTCATTTTCTCAAAATTTGATAAGATAGATAGCCAACTCAAATTAAGAAAAATAAGATCCAGGCACTCTATTGCGTTTCTCCAACAAGTATCAGGCATTTGAAAAAAAAATCATTTTGAGGCCAAATTTGGAAAAATTATCAAGGGGTATGAGGCATTTGGAAAAAAATACTTTTAGGCCAATTATGAAAAAACGTCAAGGGGTACCCCTTGTAGTTTTCTCAAAATTAGATCAGATAGATAGGCGAGTCAAATTAAGAAAAAAATGATATAGGCACTATATTCCCTTTCTCAAACAAGAATTAGGCATTTGAAAAAAAAAACATTTTTAGGCCAATTATGAAAAAAAAAGTCAAGGGGTACCCCTTGTCATTTTCTGGAAATTAGATCAGATAGATAGCCAACTCAAATTAAGAAAAACAACTCAAACTAAGAAAAATAAGATCCAGGCACGCTGTTGCGTTTCTCCAACAAGTATCAGGCATTTGGAAAAAATACTTTTAGACCAATTATGAAAAAACGTCAAGGGGTACCCCTTGTCATTTTCTCAAAATTAGATCAGATAGATAGACGACTCATAATTATTAAGAAAATTAAGATCCAGGCAGTATATTGCATCTCTTCAACAAGTATCAGGCATTTGAAAAAAATATATTTTTAGGCCAATTATGAAAAAGCGTCAAGGGGTACCCCTTGATAAGATAGATAGCCAACTCAAATTAAGAAAAATAAGATCCAGGCACTCTATTCCCTTTCTCAAACAAGAATTAGGCATTTGAAAAAAAAAACATTTTTAGGCCAATTATGAAAACAAAGTCAAGGGGTACCCCTTGCCATTTTCTCGAAATTAGATAAGATAGATAGCCAACTCAAATTAAGAAAAACAAGATCCCTTGTCATTCTAAAAAAAAAAAAATTTCCAAATTAGATAAGATAGATAGACGACTCAAATTAAGAAAAACAAGATCCAGGCACTCTATAGCGTTTCTCCAACAAGTATCAGGCATTTGAAGAAAAAAATCATTTTGAGGCCAAATTTGGAAAAATTGTCAAGTGGTATTAGGCATTTGTAAAAATACTTTTAGGCGAATTATGAAAAAACGTCAAGGGGTACCTCTTGTCGTTTTCTCAAAATTAGATCAGATAGATAGGCGAGTCAAATTAAGAAAAATATGATATAGGCACTCTATTCCCTTTCTCAAACAAGAATTACGCATTTGAAAAAAAAAACATTTTTAGGCCAATTATGAAAAAAAAGTCAAGGGGTACCCCTTGCCATTTTCTCGAAATTAGATAAGATAGATAGCCAACTCAAATTAAGAAAAACAAGATCCCTTGTCATTCTAAAAAAAAAAATTTTTTGACCAAATTTAGAAAAAATGTCAACGGGTACCCCTTGTCGTTTTCTCAAAATTAGATCAGATAGATAGGCGAGTCAAATTAAGAAAAATATGATATAGGCACTCTATTCCCTTTCTCAAACAAGAATTACGCATTTGAAAAAAAAAATTGTTTTAGGCCAATTATGAAAAATAAGTCAAGAGGTACCCCTTGTCATTTTATCAAAATTAGATAAGATAGATAGCCAACTCAAATTAAGAAAAACAAGATCCCTTGTCATTCTAAAAAAAAAAAATTTTTAGACCAAATTTTGAAAAAATGTCAACGGGTACCCCTTGTAACTTTTTTCCAAATTAGATAAGATAGATAGACGACTCAAATTAAGAAAAACAAGATCCAGGCACTCTATAGCGTTTCTCCAACAAGTATCAGGCGTTTAAAGAAAAAAATCATTTTGAGGCCAAATTTGGAAAAATTGTCAAGTGGTATTAGGCATTTGTAAAAATACTTTTAGGC
Organism: Zoroaster sp. YZ-2022; assembly: GCA_029582265.1. NCBI lineage: Eukaryota > Metazoa > Echinodermata > Asteroidea > Forcipulatida > Zoroasteridae > Zoroaster > Zoroaster sp. YZ-2022. The sequence goes on from CM055826.1 coordinate 25,375,959, forward strand.
GAATTATGAAAAAACGTCAAGGGGTACCCCTTGTCGTTTTCTCAAAATTAGATCAGATAGATAGGCGAGTCAAATTAAGAAAAATATGATATAGGCACACTATTCCCTTTCTCAAACAAGAATTACGCATTTGAAAAAACAAACATTTTTAGGCCAATTATGAAAAAAAAAGTCAAGGGGTACCCCTTGCCATTTTCTCGAAATTAGATAAGATAGATAGCCAACTCAAATTAAGAAAAACAAGATCCCTTGTCATTCTAAAAAAAAAAATCATTTTTAGACCAAATTTTGAAAAAATGTCAACGGGTACCCCTTGTAACTTTTTTCCAAATTAGATAAGATAGATAGACGACTCAAATTAAGAAAAACAGATCCAGGCACTCTATAGCGTTTCTCCAACAAGTATCAGGCATTTGAAGAAAAAAATAATTTTGAGGCCAAATTTTGAAAAATTGTCAAGTGGTATTAGGCATTTGTAAAAAATACTTTTAGGCGAATTATGAAAAAACGTCAAGGGGTACCCGTGTCGTTTTCTCAAAATTAGATCAGATAGATAGGCGAGTCAAATTAAGAAAAATATGATATAGGCACTATATTCCCTTTCTCAAACAAGAATTAGGCATTTGAAAAAAGAAAATTTTTAGGCAGTATATTGCGTCTCTTCAACAAGTATCAGGCATTTGAAAAAAATATATTTTTAGGCCAATTATGAAAAAACGTCAAGGGGTACCCCTTGTCATTTTCTCGAAATTAGATAAGTTAGACGACTCAAATTAAGACAAATGTGATATAGGCACTCTTTTCCGTTTCTCCAACAAGAATTAGGCATTTGAAAAAAAAATCATTTTAGGCCAATTATGAAAAACGTCAAAATTAGATAAGATAGATAGGCGACTCATATTGAGAAAAATAAGATCCAGGAACTCTATTGCGTCTCTTCAAACAAAAAAATAATTTTTAGACCAAATTTTGAAAAAATGTCAGGGGGTACCCCTTGTAATTTTTTGCAAAATTAGGTAAGGTAGTTAGGCGACTCAAATTAAGAAAAATAAGATCCTGGCACTCTGTTGCGTCTCTCCAACAAGTATCAGGCATTTGACCCAAAAAAATCATTTTTAGGAAAAATGTTGAACAAGTTGTCAAGTTGTCTCAGATTCGCTTCAAAATTACACAGAAGGTACGCCTGGGTCTGTAAAAGACCATCCCTGAGTTACAGCCTTTTTGGGCAAGTTTTTAATTTCACTATTTTACCCATAGTTCGTAAGGAATATATTGATTTTACTTAGGAAATATGGGTGAGATAATTAAATTAAAAACTTGCCAAAGACGGCTATAACTAGGTCGCTGTATTCTACCCACGCCTACCTTCTTTCCAACTTTCTCTTTGTCAGCAAAATAAATATTTGATCCATATTAAAGAGGAAGAACAAAAATGAGACATGAGACAAAGAAACTCCTACAAAATATGCTCTTTACTATCAAAAAAAAATAATAATACTAATAATAATAATAATAACAATATTGTAAAAAAGTGCGGAGAGTTAGTCAGAGTGTCTACCAGTGTCGCTACCCTCCCGGTCCCTCCTTTACTCCCCCGTCCGTACATTTCCTCCACGCTCTAACCTTCAGGGTAGAGACATGACGGTCCCCAAGCCATTGCCGCAGCCAGCAGCTGTCATGTCCCTGTGTGTCAGGAGCAGGATTCGAACCCGGACGTATCAGCCTGGAACTGCCTGCAATTGACAGGCCAGTGGACTAACGGCTTGCGCCATTTATCCTGTTGGTACTCGTAGTTGAACATTTAAACTACTTAAATAAACCACGGTGATCGTGCAACCGTCGAAAAAAAAAAAAAAAGGAAAAGTGGTGCCGCTAGGATCCGAATCCAGGTCGCCCGCAATTGAACAGACTAGTGGACTAATGACATTTGCCACCAATCATCTTAGTATTTGGAACTGAATTTTAAACTACTTAACCATCGTGATTGCGCAATCATATAAAAAGAAAAAAAATCTGCAGTTCAGAAATTCGAAACCACGTTGGCCGTATTTAAAAGCGCATCGGACTAATGACCTGCGCCACCAATCCTGTTATCATTTGGAGTTGAATTTTAAACTACTTAAATAAACCATCGTGATTATGCAACAATATAAAACGAAAAACTAAATCGGCGTTTCTGGGATTCGAACCCAGGTCACACGAAATCGAACAGACCGCTGAACTAATTACATTCGCCACCAAGCCTGTCGTTATTTTGAGTTGAATGTTAAAGTACTTAAATAAATCATCGTGATTCCGCAACCACATAAAACGAAAAAGTGAATCAGTGTTTCTGGGATTGATGGATTGATGGACTGATGGATTGCACCACAAATCTTGTTGGTATTTGGAGTTGAATTTTAAACAATTAAGAAAAAATGAGATCCAGGCACTCTATTGCGTCTCTCCAACAAGTGTCAGGCATTTAAACAAAAATCATTTTTAGGCCAAATTTTAAAAGAAATCAAAGGGTAGGCCTACCCTTGTAATTTTTTTCATCTCGAAAAAGGTTGTCTCCGATTCACTTCAAAATGACACAGAAGATACGCTTAGGTCTGTAGAAGACAGTTATAGCCTTCTTGGACAAGTTTTTAATTTCACTATTTCACCCATATTTCGTTTAAAAAAAATGATTTTCTGAAGAACAAAATGAAGATAGGCGACTGAAATTAAGAAAAATTACATTCAGGCACTCGATTGCGTTTCTATCAGGCATTTGAAAAGTGCCAGGTATTTGGAAAAAAAATCATTTTGGGGCCAAATTTTGAAGAAAAAACGTCAAAGTTGTTTCCGGTTCGCTTCAATAATTACACAGAAGGTACATCTGGGTCTGTAGAAGACAGCCACTGATGTTATAGCCTTCTTGGGCAAGTTTTACATTCTTTCACCCATATTTCGTAAGAAAACTTGATTTTCTGAAAAAGAAATTGTCTGGAAAGATGGGCGACTCAAATTAAGGGGAAAAAATGAGATCCAGGTACTCTATTTCGTCTCCAGGCACTCCATTTTGTTTAACATCTGGTTTCACTTTTAAACTTCCGGTTTCAAACGGATGAGAATGTCAAAAAGGAGTCATGTCTGGTTACAGGTTTAGTTGCCAAATTTGTTAATTTATATGTTGTAACCACATGTTTTGTGTTGCGCGTCATGTTTTGTGTTGTGGTTCATATTTTAAATATTAAGCTTTGATTAAGTGGAATTCGATATCTGATGACGTCATTATGAAGTCATTAAATAATTTTATTTTCATGTTAAGATGTATACCGGTATGTGAAGTTAAAAATTATTATTAACCATGCAACTACGGTTTTCTTTTCAGAGATGTGTCATGACACAGCTACCATCTTGGGTGCCACGAACGACACACGAGTGTTCATGTGAACTTTCGGTTCAATCAAATTATCATCCATGATGTCACAATCATATTTTACAAAGGTGTATCATCTTTTATCATAACTGTATCAATTTCATATTCAAAAGATATATCAGTTTTGCGTTAGAATGAGTTGAATTTGAACTTTTTGTTTGGGCCGGATGTAAAGGCTAGATCAGGTCATTTGAAGGTCACATATCTGACACAATAAAACTCGTGATCATGAAAAAATAACGTTAGTACCTGCTTTGGTTCAGGAGATATGGTTTTTCATAATATATTATTAGAATTACATATAATGTGCTAAGCCGAGCACAATAACTTTCGGTTTATTCGAGTTACTAAATGTATACTTCCTTCACAAAAGTAATACCGTACACTGGGTGTATTTTATGATCGTACTAAATTTTGTGAAATTCTGTTCGATACCTCTGTTCAATATGTCATATTCAAATTTCCTATGACATTGACTGAAGACCCTATAATATTGCAGTATATCTTGTCTGTTGAACCTCCGGTTTCAACCGGAAGAAAGTGTCAAAATGGGGTCATGTCTGTGTACAAAATGTCCCATAATTAGAGGTCTGTATGATGCAAAGATTGTTAATTTATCTGTAGTGGTTTATGAGATATATTTTTTGAGATATTAAACTTTGATTTAATGTCATTAGATGCCTGATGACGTCGCCATGACATCACAACTTTAGATACAACTACATGATAAGGACTGTGTAAAGGTTGCAACTATGTTTTTTGTTAGATAAGAGAAGAAGGAGAAGAAGGAGAAGGAAAAACGAACATTTTCAAAGAAGAGTGCGGTGTATAACCGAACACCTAAAAAAAAACAGTTACAAGGAAGTATCGGTAGTTCAAAATCATAATTTATAATATTTGTTTCATTAAAGACACAATGTAATAAGGTAGAAGCTTTACATGTAGGTTGTTAACGTAAATCTTGATTCAACAGTACCAGTGGTGTATCGTCCTACCGTGGGCAACATATCTATCCGAATATTTAGGATTGCGTTCCCTTTCACTGATTCCCAGTTTTTCTAGATTAAACTGTTTTGGAGTGAATTTCAGTCGGAAAAAATGAAATAAAAAACATGAGCAATTTGAGGGAAAAGGGTTTACATCTTGAGTTACCATATGCAGCAAGTTTCTCTTGTGCCTTATGAAGAGCAAGTGCTTGTGTCCACACTGTGTCGTACATTACGCTTATCTCATTGTAGCCAGCCATTCTTTCTGGACTGTCGGTACCAACAATTGCTCTATATCGCTCCAGGAAACCACTGGTTGTCTGTAACAAAATAGGTCATAGGTAACAAAAGAGGTCAAAGGTTGACGAATACTTATGATAAATACAAACACAGTGTAATGTGACGCAGTTTATATATTCGTACAATTTGAAATGCATATTTTTGTCTGGGAAACAGCCTAATAACAGGCAAAAGGCATCGTTTACTACAATACTGCAATATTATAATGCAATATTATAACGTTTTTTAAAATATATTTTACGAGCAAGTTTAAGTATATGCCATTATGCTTAATTAACTTTGTTTTATAAAGAGAACAAACTATGGGATCCGAAGTTTATGTTAAATTAGGCCCATCACTGACAAATTAACAAACTCTCAATCCGGTCAAAAGATGAAATTACTCGTCTCCACCCCCCCCCCCCACACACACACACAATCCCTATCCCCCATCCGGCTCTACAATAGTGTTTGTTTTTCAGATAACAGACGGACAGCATACGTACCACTCCAGAAATTGAGGGTCTTCGTGTGTCATCGGACGGAAAGTAGTCAATATACACCCCGAAGTGATTGGTGTCTACAACTTCATCCATTTGTGCTGGTGAGCAGTCGATTGAAGCGTCTTGTTCCCGCCACCAATTTGACTCCAACCAACCTATTGGTGTATCATATTATACTCGGCTCCAGAAAATTATGAAATTACCAAGGAGCACAAGTCAGCAAATCGCTCCAACTCAAATGAGGGAAGATATGGATGATGTATTTTATAGCTATCTAGCCATACATGCTACATGTAATATGGTAACAGAGAGCTACTGTATACTACCCAAGGAGCTGAGAAAGTTTTAAGATTGATTTGGGTCATTGACCAGGATCCAAGGGTAATAAATTAAAGCGCTTAGAGTAGCACATCAGGATAGATTTCGCAGTTTGTAAGACTCCAATTTTATTATCATTATCATATTATAATGTCAATTATATGTATGCTCATTTGGTGAAAGAAGCCTGTTTTTGTTTATTTTATTTTATTTTTAGCTGTATATTTAACAAACCTGTCACGATCCAAACGTACTTGGCGCCATATATCTTCTGGTGGTATGCTTCGCAGAAGACCTTCCGTGCCGTGTTGCTGTAAACACCGACGACTATTATACGAGCTCCTAAATTCTACATCGAATTAAAAAGCCATGATAAATATAAACAAATAAAAATTAAACGCCGTGAAACAATGTTTATGACAAGCCAAAAGCCACGAATGTTAATTCCCAGGATAACCCTCAAATTGGCTGCAGATTTAGGGTCAAAAAACAAATCCGACAAATCAGTTTATCACAAAAATAAAAGATAAATGGACCTAGCTACCCATTACTAGGATTTTTATAAAGGATTTTTATGACGTTCATTATTTTTTAAGAGGCTTCTATTCGCACCGTGCATGAGCTGTTGAGGACACATGTTGTTAGACCACTGTGGGCGAAAGGGCAACGATAGTGCGTCGCGTTTGGCGTATTTTGCAGTTGATGTGTGTACGTGCGGAATATCTCCAGCGATCATTGGCTGATAGAAGTACACGCGCGTGTAGTACCATAACATACGCACATAAATTGTACGCACAACGCTCACACAAGTAGCTATCATCAAGACACTGGGTGCAAATTCACCGCTAGAGGGCTACGATGTGCACTGAGCGAATATGGGACCGCTCGATATTCCGAAAGCCCATTAGTTCGGAAAAATGAATCGATTGGCCGTAAATGATTAGCTTATACTAGTATACACAGGTAGACTTACCTTCCTGATAGTATTGTGGGCTATACCTTGTAATATATGGACTACGCTTTACTATGTTACGGAGCTCTGGAGGTGCCATCTGACTTGTTGAGATCCTGAGATAATTTATCTTGGGTGACGACATCATCTACGTAAGATGACGACATCCCGAGATAATTTATCTCGGGATGTCGACATCCTAAAAGTAGGATGTTGTCATCCTGAGATAATTAGTCTTGGGATGACAACATCCTTAACTTATCTCGGGAGGATGTCGACATCCCGAGATAAATTATCAAGTCGGATGGCACTTCCAGAGCTCCGTATTATGTAGCCCTGTATGGGATTAAATTTTATATTTTCCTTCTAATCATTACAATGCGGTCAATGGGGGAACCAGGCATGTAACCATCCCCTTTTTAAACGACTTGCACTTACATTTTCCATACGTTTTTGAGTGTGCACCCCTTTTCTGGCAGTGTGCACCCCCTTTTTTTGAGATCCTAGATCAGCTCCTGATTGAAGTATACTAAATATTATAGCAGATTTATTAACAAAAATAACCACCTGATGCATAACGTTACGCAAAGCAACTTGGTTTACTTCAAGACCAGTAGGTTCGCCAGCCTACCCTACGCAGTAAGTGAAACCTAATAATGTATATAAGGCCAAAAAAGTATCCGGTTTCTGGTCATAGGCGACGCAATTCGTTTAATAGCAAAAAAATAAAATAAAATAAAAAATTAATAATGCCGACGCGATGGTCTGAGGTGAGTGACGCGGGGATCAGAAACCGAAGACATTTTTTGCTTAATGATCGAATAGTTTACAAATACCTTAATATTCTCGACAACAGCACTCGGATTATCCACAAAACTCTCGGCGGCTATAATGTCAATTCCTTCTAGCTTTGCAGTCTTGTGAAAGTCTGCCATAGACTTCCGAATTAAGAACAAAAGGATGGAACCAAATGAATACAAATGCTGTTATTAGTTTATAATGTTAACCTACACCAATAATGTTTATAAATGACAGTTAAGTGTTAGGCCTTTCTTAATTTACTTACAACCGGCATGGATAAAACACCTTCGCATGCTGACACAAATTATGTTTATTTGTATACAATGGGTTTCTGTGCAAAGTGAATAAAGACTACTATGACTTCGACATAACAATGTTAACATTGTTGAGTTCGAATTTTTTAGAGAATCCCACAGTGAAGCGCCATTGTCCATATGACTTGTATAACATGTTTTGCTTACCACGGAGAACAAGGGGTATGACTCGTGAAGGGTGGCCACTTTCTTCCAATTAAACTCTTGCAGTAGAGCGAATTTGGCGATGTTAAACATAGACTCCGGCGGTAAGAGACGAAACGAACGCGGGAAACGGGCACGGTTAGACAGCGTTGAAGAAAGTGATAACGATATCTTTGAAAAATGAAATTTTGAAATACACACTGTTTTAACTTTTAAATACATGTATGTATTTGTATGAGTATAGGGTGCAGGAACATCACATGTTGTTGATGTTTTTATAACTGTTGCTTTAACCTGGACGCTCCCTGCTCGTAAACAAATGATTATGAATTTATTTATTTATTTTTATTTAGAAACACATCATGGCCCAATTTTATCTAAAATGATTTACCTACTGTCCATGGGTAAAGTGTAGGATTTATCCCAATAGTGTGAAGTGGCTATGAAAATTGGCGCATGTGCAATACTGTGTGCAGTCCACAATTTTTTTTATCATTATAATGATTAATTCAGCGAAGTCTTTTAATGGCTTGATAGTCTAATGGTCTAATGGATAGTCTGGTGGAAAAAATGCATCTATCTTTATTGTTTTCCTCCTGCCTGTCTGTCACTCTTAGCGCGCATGTGGCCCCTCCTCAACAAATATGATTGTTCGATAAGAGATTTGACAGCTGTGGATTGGCCAATGTTCATGTTCCCTATAAAAAAAAAGCTCACTTATGTGACAACATCTTGAGTTTAGAGTAATTTTATTTAAAAAGATATTTATTCTTATGTCTTAATGAGGTCAAAATTCCACGTTAAAATGTACAGCATTGCTGTGATATTGGCCTTTGTTCCCGTTGTTGTTGGACTTAAAGTTGGGCATATCCCAATTGATTTGTACATGTTCTTCAACCGAGTACATTTGAAAACAATAATCGCTAACTGAGGACCCATTTTCCCTTTTGTTATAATTATGTCCTCGGTTTACACCATATAAACAACCTGAAGCACACCGTGACACAAAAAAGTTAAAACCTGAATCAGATTCCAGTAATGCGACGCCTGCGCAGTAGACTCAGTAGCAGCTGAACAGCCAGCCCCAATGATCATCATTTTGACGGTTGTCATGTTGTATAACTCTCTGTACATGACCTCAGTGGCCCTGCCTCCATCGCACTGAAAACAAATTCAACAAACGATTTGAGACTGGATGATCCTACGAAACATCCCCAAGTGGACAACAAATGGGCAGCATTTATGGGTGCACCCCACTAAATAGTGAGGAATTCATGCGCCGAGCTGTTTATCATAAAGTGTTTGTCCTCAAATTTTTCTGATAAACAAAGATTTGAGGCCCATTCATTTGATGGATTGTGTTAAAATGGCCCAATATCATAACCTGGGGGTCCTTGGCTTCCAACCTTGAGTATTTTGTCTGTTACATAATGTCTTGGAGCACTTTTAAACTAAAGACCTCATTATTGGAATGTTCATTTGCATGGGAAGGTATTGCCCAGGTCCGCATCCGTCGCCTCATAAACAGTATGCACCGAAGGTGTCGGGCAGCAATCGACAATCGTGGCGGTTATACCCCTTACTGAACAAACCCAACATGCTTCTTATGTCTTAAGTATTGGTCAATAAAGCTGATGACAAAAGGGATAACCCATTTTGCTTGAGTTCAGGGGCGTTATTTTGAGCCACAATGCAAAGTTGTGAGAAATGAACAGGTACCCCCACACAATCAACCGAGTTGTGTGCACTGATGCGCAACGTTATCCGCACAAATCTTGCTTGCAACATGTGTGTCGATGATCAGCCTAAATCGTCATATCATGTATATGCTCATAAGTCTCTAAAATTTAAAAATATTTTTAAAACATACAGGTGGGGACTTTCTTTTTTTGAGGTGTTTATATACCATACATGAGACAAAATAATGAAAAGTAATATTAGTTTAAGCAATATAACATCAATAAATTACAGGGAACAATTTAAAAGATACCGTTTTATATTACGCTTGAATAAACCGAGAGAAGGGGAATGTCTAATAAGTTGGGGTATTAATTATAACCAAGACACTTGTTGAAATATTCTAATTGTAACTTTACTACATTACTATCGTAACTATAAGCCTGGAATGCCATACCGTACCATAGGCCTGTGTTATATACGGTACAACTGAAAATTATTTAAAACCGGTCAGTTTCAAACATATTATTGTCATGAGACATTGTCCTCAGCCATTATGCGATTTCAGACGCATTGATCCTCAAGGGAAATTGTTGGCATTTTCATTTCATTGTGATGTTTTAATTGTTCCCTATTACATCCATATGATGCTATTGTTCATATGCCTACTGCCCTTGTATTTTTAAATAAAAAATATGCCCAGGTCTTTAACTTCCACACATGAAGTTGTTGTGCAACGACCCTGTTGCCAAATAATGGTTGGTCTTCAACCCAGGTGCATTGTAATTTAATAGCGAGACAACGTGTACCTACCGGGTGCTTATTTCTTAAGTAAATGCAACCAACCGTCAAAGCCATAGTCAACGCATTTAATAGTCTGGTTCTGCATTTGGTAAGCATGTTACAAATAAATTGAGAAGACAATGTACCATTCTGGCTCCAAGAGCAAGGCGGCAACTTTTTTTACTGCCCGTGGTGAAACCCCGGCGGCATACATGTAAATACAACGAATGTGCAGTGGCGGATTTAGGGGGTGCGCAACGGGCGCCCCCCCCCCCTTATTTTTGCCGAGTCAAAAAATAATAATAATAATAATAAATAATATAACTGAAAAAAAAATACAAAAAAGATGCAGACGGTTGTTACTTGTAAAATTGTGACATTGAAAATACTCACAAACAAAAAATAAAAACAGAAAACGGAAAAGAAATCACGTCTACTGAGCGGCTGATGGTCAGTTTACAGTCGGTCGCGCGATGGTTGCGCAACTGTAAAAGCGCGCAATCAATTTTTACACAATTTGTAAACCATCTAAAATTGATTGCGCGTTATTTTCACTTTCGCGCAATCATGACGTTTTGGAGCCGGAAGTGCAATGCAGACAAATGGTATAGCCTATACATGCTTTTTTTACACTGCACTTCCGGCTCATACGTCAGACTTACCAACAGGATACTGGCCGCCGTAACTAACTACATAAAAATGTGCGTGCAGGCTAGGTACTAGACTACGATTTATGTGGAAACTTTCGTGCAATCGCTATGCGTGTTTTTTGTGTTTATTATGCGTGCATTGCATATTTTTATGTAATGTACTATGTCTGTCTGTCTGTCTGTTCGCATCGCCATTTTTTTCATTCACAGATGTCACATGACAAATGCGCGTACGTGTGTGGCACACAACCGGGGAGAGACGGAGTAAGAAGTTCATTCAGGCCACTTCAACTGCGTCAAAGTAAGTTTTTTTTTTCGTTTTGTAAGTGCAGAATAAAGAATTACTAGGGCAGATTTTTTGTGGATTGTTTTGGGGTCACTTCAATAGGTTATAGGCCTACCCAGTTAGAGTAAGACTAAAAAGATTTAATAGCGAGAATGAATTCTACCTTCATGACCAAATTGTGCACAGCGACCTTAACATAAAGTGATTTATCATGACAACATTTTGTTATTCAACAATTATAGGAAATTGATGAATATTTCAAGGGAATTTTTGTAGAACTATATGCTTACCTTACTTTTGAAATACATTTACATTCACAGCCATGTAAATCTAGTATATGGCTTTGTTTAAAATAATTTTCCAATCTTAGCAATTAAATATGTACGTATTGTCTGTATTTTCCGCTATTTGTACGTAAATTTTCGGATTTAAATTTGCTCTTTGAACACTGCTTTTTTACTTGAAGAAATGAAAACTAAAACTTCAAAATGATACATTTCTCAAAATAAACAAGCGAAGCGTGGTTTTTCAGTAAATATGTCCCATTGTGGGTACATTAATTTGGGCACATAATTACTGTTAAACCGAAATTTGAATTGTTTTGTGAAATATCTAACTACAGTATACAGTATACAGTAACTACAGTATACAGTAACTACAGTATACAGTATACAGTAACTACAGTATACAGATTATTTATTTTCCTTTCGAAAAGGATATAATTAATGTACCGATGAAAACAAAAATAAAATCGGTAGAATAGTGAAAACATGGGCAATACATCTTTAATAATAATGAAGTAAACGGCAAATGGTAAAGTTGGTAGATGTACAAAATTAGTACTCCACTAATCAAATAAAATGTGCGCTGAATTCAAACTATATAGTACAGTCCTCTTAGGCACATAGGCCTGTACACATTATTGCATTTTGCACTTTCACAATACCAAAAGTTAATTACCTATAGGTAATAGACTTTTGTTCAACCTATACATTTGTGGCGTCATCATTCGTTTGTGTGTACGACTAATGCCAATTGCCAAAGCGCTGATAGAATTAGTTAATTGAATAATGGAGATCCATAATGGCAGATTGTTAATAGCGGCTCATCAAGGAGCCGTACGCAAATTTGTTTTCTTTAGTCCAGAACTGCCCCTGATTGTACATTCACCCTTATGCATATGTATTCTAAACATGATTTTTTATTATTATTTTTTGTCTTATCTTCCCTTTTAAACAATTCCTCCACAACGTTGAATTACTATTATACACAAAGGCTTTGTAATTAAAATAAAAACACAAATATGTGATTTGAATCTCTATTGAGTTTTGTGGTACTTGAAGAACGTTCTGTTGGGAATTGACTCACCATTTCGGTCAGTGTGTTCTGACCACCATGCGAAGTTTTATTTATCTCTTGATTTCAGTGTGTAAGGTATTGATGTATTTAAAGACATAGCCTAAGCAAGACTAAAAGTGGGTTGTCTGTCCGGAGTAATGGATGAATTAAATGTCTGCCTCCAACTTACAATCTTATTTAAAGGGACAATATCGTCACGATCAACAGGGCATGGAATCGGAATGCTAGTTTCAGATTAACTCAGTGACCGAAAATAATATCCCACATGATGAGGTTATATTACAGTTGCTGCTGCAAAAATGAGCCAGTGATTTTCAGTCACTGTGTTCATCTTAAACTATAGAAGCCCGATTCCATGCCCAATTGCAAATTGCTCTGATCGTTAGGGCCGTAACGAGTGGGGGTGTGGTGGTGTGACACCCCCAATAATTTTTCTCAGTCGGCATCTAGAGCCTCAGTTGGCAAAGGAAGCATCAAAGGTACTAGACCAATTTTCAGTCGGCAAACCTAGAGCTATGGGTTTGCCGACTGCAAATCTCAGCACTGACGATTTGCTGAGTTGTTTGTTATCAGTTGTTTTTACTTTGTAATACACTGTATTCACGGAAAGAGCTGCAGTTTCAGGTGGCAGTTCAACGTAATGTGTATATCCATTCACTGGGGAAATAAAATTGTGCCGATATTTATTAAAGTAACACTTTTCTCCTGACATTATATATGCGTTTATGTCAGAAAATTTATTAAATCCTGTAGAAAGAAACACATTACTGTAATTGCTTCTCTTCACCCAGGTGTATAAATGGGTACCTGTGAGGGTAGAGATGGTTATTGTGTTTGATTAGCCCTGTAGCGCCAAAAGGTTGCACATTGGCTGTATACTCCCCAGGGAGCTGAGAAAGATTATAGGAATGATATTGGCCCAGTGACCAGGGGTAATAATGTAAGCGCCTTGAGCACCACTCAGTTGGTGGATACGTGCGCTATATAAGACCACATATTATTATTATTATTATTATTATTATTATTATTATTATTATTATTATTATTATTATTATTATTATTATATTTCACAAAATGGTTATCGAAGTTCGGTTTTACAGTATGTGCCTACATGAATTTATGACGTGACCCACAATAAAGTAATTTGGGGACATAATTACTTTTACTGAAAACATGCTTCTCGTGATTATCATTTTAAAGCACGGGTTTCCTTTCAGAAAGAATGTAGAATACAACCACATTTTAAAGCACAGGTTTCCTTTCAGAAAGAATGTAGAATACAACCACACTTTTCTAATGTGACAGGTTTTCCTTTAAAAGGTGATAGAAGGCACACTTGAGGTGATTAAAGTATAGTCAAGTGGAAACTATATTTTGGGAGATTTTGAGCTAAAAACATATGCTTATGCATTGTGAGCAAGTGGCAGTGGGGTTCGATATTATTTCCTTCCCTCAAGTAAAATAGTGAGTGTTCTGATGAAACAAATAGAAAAAAAAGTGACACATCTTTTATCACATCTTGTCTTACCGCTGTATCCCTGGGTACCACGACAATCTCATAGCCGGGAAGTATGTCAGGGTTGGCGTTGACATCTTGCAATGCCAGTTCGGTGGCTAGTGCCATGGCGCGTCCCCCGGGCCACGTGTCTCCTGACATTGGGAAAAGCCCAAGCAGGTGCAGTATGGTCGAATTGGAGTTACATTCACAAGGCGGGCAAATAATGATGAACATCAAGCCGAAACACGGTACCAATACTTGAAACATTGCTGGTTACTTGCACAGGTTACAACAGTGAGTGTTCTGATCTGATACAAGGACACCCTTTATAAGTTTCTGTAGGTGAGTGATTTTAAATGGCACGTGACGACGCGTTACACAAGAATGAACACGACAGCGCACCAGACGAGACATCCAAAGCGGTGAGAGGCTACTTCACAACCAATGTACTCCCTCGTAATTCGTCAATCGGAAATTCAACTCTATAATTATAAGCGCGTGTTCATTTCCCATAGTAGGTACCGGTGTATAATAGAATTACCCATTACAACTGCACAATGAGACGGTCGTTATCATGGAAGGAAAATCAACGCTGTTGTTAAAACTCTTTCTGGACGGCAAGCCTTTTAAAAGGCTCGTGCGCGCATCGCGTTTTTACAGTGAGCGTTTTAAAAGGCTTGAACTTCATCACCTGACAACGGGTCTTGTTTTGACTTGTTTTGACAACAGAGTGCACAATTGACCAATAAGAATTACAACCTTTACTTTTATACCTTCAATAATCCAAATATAAACAGATTATTAATAATTTCCACACATAATTGTTGAATTAATTGTTTACAGTATCAAATTGCAATAATGAAAACAACGTTTAAAATTAAATAGTCTGTTCTCAGTAAGAGCTAAAACCTCTCATATAATACGAGCCGACAGCAGGCAGAAAAACGTAATGAAACACTAAATTGGCCTGTCATCAAAAAGACTTCAAATTTATTGATTTCATATCTCACGTTGACAAATGATTTGTATGATATTTGGTAGTTTTATTGTCATTTTGTTTGTGATAATTACCATTACAAGCACAACAATACAAATGGAATGCCATGGTCGAGCGGTTTAGTGCATCGGATTTGTGTTCTGATGGCTGAGTCGTCAGAATGTGGGTTCGAATCCTGGCTGCAACCGTGGTACTTGTGTCCTTGAGCAAGACACTTTACCATAAATGCTTATCTCCACCCAGGAGTAAATGGGTACCTGTGAGGGCAGAGTTAGTTGTTGTGTTTGATTAGCCCATATGCACCGAAATGGCAGCAATTGAGCTGTATACTCCCCAGGGAGCTGAGATGGTTTCTGGAATGATTTATGCGCCTGATGAGCAGGGGTAATAATGTACAGCGCTTTGATACCTTGTTTAAAAGCGCTTTAAAATGCCCGACATTATTAATACCGAACAAAAACCGCTTAAAATTCAATAGTCTGTTCTCAGTAAGAGCTGAAACCTCTCATATAGTACGAGCCGACAGGGCGGAAAAACGTAATGAAACACTAAATTGGCCTGTCCTCAAAAAGACTTCAAATTTATTGATTTCATATCTCACGTTGACAAATGATTTATATGATATTCGGTAGATTTATTGTCATTTTGTTTGAGATAATTACCATTACAAGCACAACAATACCGAACAAAAACAGAACAAAAATAGTCTGCTCTCAGCAAGAACTGAAATCTCTCAATTTGCAAGCCGACTGCGGGTGTTTCCACTTAATTAATTAATTAATGAGCCATTTCAAGTCCAAAGGCCTTGACTTTTAATTTAGTAATTGAATGTTATTGAAATTCAGTAAATGAATGTTATTGAAATTCAAATGCAACACACGATTGCAATACAAAAGACCACTCTGTAAAAGGCTATTTTTTGAGTGAGCTGTCCTGCTAAAATTAACATAAAAATTTCCTTTTGAGTGAACAGAAGCAATTAATGTAAACCACGATTGAAAACTAAGAGGTTGTGAGTATATTTAAACATAAATTTCCCCAAATTAAGATAACAGATGTCTCTCAGTTTAAGAAGTTTGAGATTTTCAAATAAAGGAGTTGTATGATCACGGGATCCAACTTTGTTAACAATGCGAACTGCTCGTTTTTGTAGAATAAATAGCCTGTTATAGAGTGTAGTGGATCTACCCCTGGTAAGAATTGCATAATTCAAATAAGGAAGAACAAAAAGAATTATAGAGTGTACAAAGAACTTTTTTGGTAGAAAATGTTTCAAACGGCTCATTATTCCAACATTTTTAGAAATCTTACTACATAAGATATTAACATGGTAGTTCCATGAGAGATTCTCATCAATATAAATACCAAAGAATTTGGTGCTTAGTTTAACTTGCTTTAGTTGATTACCATTTAAACTGAGAGAAACAGATCTCGTATATTTGAGTTGTCTAGAACAAAAGACTATAAAGTTGGATTTCAACATATTAATATAGAAAGTCTATTAGATATATAAGAGCTAATTACATATTTTAACAAGCTCGGTGTTTAAAATACCAACTGCATTATCTACATTGTGATGGTTATAAATTAAACTTGTATCATCAGCAAATAGACAAAAGAATATTACAAATATCACTATAGTGCTCAAGTGTTTGTTAGTACAAACACAAGGTGTTTGCAAGAACTTCCGGTTCAGTCAAATTACCATTGATGATGTCACAATCATATTTTTCAAATGTGGATCATCTTTTATTATAAAAATATCAAATTCATATTCAAAACACATATCAAGTTTGCGTTAGAATGTGTTGAATTTGAACTTCCTGTTTGGACCGGAAGTAAAGTTCAGATCAGAAACCGAACAATTTCAAGAGGTGTTCGCGCTGTCGCACGCGAACACCTAATAAAACGAACAATTTCAAAGAGGTGGTCGCGCTGTCGCACAAACACCTAACTAATTCCGGAGAGAAAGAGTTAAAGTTTCCTGTTTTCGAAAGATGGATCATTCAATTTTTATCCTGACTATACACCATAATGTAATGCCCACAACCTTCTCTTCAAGCGACAAAACATGTCGTATTTATAATAATCAGGACACCTGTGTTTTTTTCTAAATGTGACGATTTTACAACTACACAATCAAAATAGGCCTGGAATGCCACACCAAAAAAAAAAAAAAAATTAAAATTAAAAAAAAAGCATGCTGTTCAGATCGTTCACATCTTAGGCCCAGCTAAACTTTCAATATCATTACGGTATCCTGGCGTATTAATTATAATCAAGACACTTGTTGAAATATTCTAATTGTAACGACTTTACTACATTACTATCGTAACTATAGGCCTGGAATGCCATACCGTACCATAGGCCTGTGTTATATTATACGGTACAACTGAAAATTATTTAAAACCGGTCAGTTTCAAACATACTATTGTCATGAGACATTGTCATGAGACATTGGAGTGTCGTGGCCGAGCGGTCTAGCGCACCGAACTCAAGTTCTGGTGTTGCCAGCAGCAGGGTGTGGGTTCGAGCCCCGGTCGTGACACTTGTGTCCTTGAGCAAGGTACTTAACCATAATTGCTTCGTCCTTCGGATGGGACGTAAAGCCGTAGGTCCCGTGTGTTGTGTAATGCACGTAAAAGAATGCGCCTTGAGCACCACTTAGTTGGTGGATACGTGCGCTATATAAGTCCACACATTATTATTATTATTGTCCTCAGCCATTATGCGATTTCAGACGCATTGATCCTCAAGGGAAATTGTTGGCATTTTCATTTCATTGTGATGTTTTAATAGTTCCCTATTACTGTCCTTGTATTTTGAAATAAAAATTATGCCTAGGTCTTAAACTTCCACGCATGAAGTTGTTGTGCAACGACCCTGGTGTTCAAAATGATATTAATTTCACATTGACTTCATGTTAAATGTTTCTGTTATCTGACAGGGACGCGGCTCATTTTAAAAGGGGAAACGAATTCAAAGCATTAATTTGACATTGTAGACGGGTCAATTTATGGAAAAAAATACCCCAGCTCCCCAAAAATTGTAACAAAAGGTTTTTCGACGGTTATTGGTAGAATTTGACATCAGGAATAACATACTAAAAATCTAAGAAAATCTGGCTTCCGGAAAGTTGTCATTTTCAAAATGACGTCCAAGATGGCCGCCAATACACTGAAAAGGCTAAGATCACGTATTATTCTCATTAGATCTGTAATTTAGGTGTGTACTCCCAAGATTGTCAGGATCAAAAATATATTAGGCCAGTTAAATTATCATTGAGTGATCAAGTTCTCAATAAATCCATGATGGCAGTAATCTTGGATGAAATACACCTAAATATCTGTACTGTATACAGTTACTATTCACCCTATCAATGTTAGCGGAGATTCATTGTCACTCTTGTTCTTCCTCTATTGACTTGTTGTATGGATTGTCGCATGCGTCCAGTTGACACGGTCCACAGACGCTGTGACATGGTAGTCCGTAACCTCTACAGCTACAACGGGCTGTTCTACAGGCAGTTGAGCAGTTGCAATGAATCATCTTCAGGAGATTATCAGGAGCAGCGTCCATTTCTGACATTAATGGAACCAACTGATTGTCCTCCAGTTTCCAGCCCCAGTTTGTGACATCTATGTCACCTTGGCTCCCAATCCAGACCATGATCTGGTAGTAAGTTCTGAGACAGTGAAATTTAGTGGAGGATGCAGTAGGAGGGAGACGCTCGGGGTCACAAATGATTTTGCAGATGCTATTTTCTTGACGAACATGTTGTAGCGCAATGATGCAAGGGAAACCGTACAATTGCCACCAAACATGACAGCCATTGCTTTGGTGCCGAGGTCCTCTATCACCTCCCTTGGCTGACTTGGGAGAATGAATGTACTTGCACAGGATGTATGATGGAATCGCCTTTCACAAGCTTTTGGAAGGCTGACTTCTTACCAATACCGAAAATCCGGGAGGTCGAATCACAACCAGTATATGCGTGAATAAAGAGTACTTGTAAACACAGCTCCTTAGGTAGGATTGCTATTAATCGGTTGATGTTATATACTTTCTTAGCCTTAGATGTGTTGTCCGAACGGAAATATAGTTCCTTGTTATCTGTATGCGCATAGTGAAGGAGCACCACTAATAGGTCAGTGTCTTCCCCAATCAAAGTGGTGGATTAATGACAGGAGGATGCGACAACAGCTTTAACAATATGTACATCTGCATCCCCAGGTGCATTGATTACATTGCAGTTATTTTTCCTCAGTTCATCACTTATGAGATTGATAAGTCCTTGCTTGTTGCAATCTCTTGACAAAAAGTCACCCTTTTTGCCTGAAAACTCTGTCTATGCAGTGAAGTTGACAACTGGATGGACATTCTGCCCACGCCGCTGGTGTGTATTGTCCTTAATGGACGGACCTCCACCATATCCGTCAAAGACCACAGTTGCCGAACCATAATGACGAATGGTGAAGTCGGCATATGACTGCGCTATTGCACCATAACTGTATCCCGTCTTCCACGGTAAACGATACAGCAAGGAGCCACCGTCAAGGACATAATGTTCAGTTTTTGGAGCAGAATCTGTAATGGCTTCACTTGACACCTTGCTTGAATGATCAGTGATAGCGTGAGCTAATTGAGGCTTATCAGCCTTTCGGAAAACATTTATGGCCTCAAAAAGGGCAGGAGGGAATGGACTGAGCTCATAACTCATAACTTCTTTCAATGACAGGTCTCCTGTTTTTGACACTACCAGAAACCGTTGGAACAATAGGGCAGAGTCAATGGTCTGTTCAGGAGAAATCTTGACGGTAGACATATCTGCAAGCGCTTTGGCCTTGTCTTTCCGTGTGAAGGAGAATGTGAAAGCGGGCTGCCCAATGATTTTCCTCCCTACAGACTCATATTCATGCACATTCACATCTGATGTAGCCACTACGCCATTAACAATATTTCTCAAGGAAGGGTCTGGAGAAAAAGGTATGCAGGCAGTTAGCTTTGAGCTGATCTTTGACAAGTCAAATGTATCTCTCTTGATCCTGGCTTCAGTTGATTCTTTGTGCTGCTCACTAGTTGTGTAGGAGAGGTTGGTGAATTCTTGCATGGCATTGTTGTACTCGGATGTTATAGGCATAGACATTGTCCACAAGATCGCTGTTCTTCATTCATCCCGCTTCCGCGTGTCAAACCGCCAGTATTCTAAAGTGATCTCATCAAGGTCTGTTCTATTGCAAGATCAGAGCTAAGGCCGGCCCGCCCAGAACTTGTTACTGCGACGAATTACATGGAATCCGTTAGTGAATTTCCTGAAGACGTCTGGATGTTTGGTCTCAAGTTCACTCATTTCTTGAACATAGAAATATGTGGATTTCAAATAGTTGTAATGCCCAGCCGCGGCAAAAATTGGTAGGCAGTCAGCAACAGCACGTAAGTGCATTGACCAAGATCCTGTGCGATCTGCCATGATCAGCGTTCTGGCAACCTGTAACATCTTCTGATAATTTAGCCACAATTGACTGGTCTTTGACCTAGCTTGAAGTTCAGTCTTCCGTTTGTCAATTTCTAGTTTGATTGTGGCCATTGTATCAGATGTGATAATACTCTCCAAAGTCGTCTCACCTGCCAAAAACTTAGAGTACATATCATCGGACTGATCCACTAGTGATGCGAACTCGGACCGATTTCCCTGTCATCATATGCACCACGGCATTTTCATCATAGACGGCTTCTAGGATTTTGCTGAGTCCTGTGCCCTGCATTAGTGTACCTATTGCTCCAAGCAAATTCATGAATGTGTGGAAACAACCTAGGAGCAAGACGATGCCTTTCAAGGGGCTATTCTGCGGTGCATCGATGATGGTCTCAGCGGCCTTCCAATATAGAGGCTGGTCAAATGTTATTATTGGTGAAACATGATGTTTCATTGCCAAATTGCTAAGGAACTCCAACGTGGATATAATACAAGTCTTGTCCCCAGAATACATGTCTATCATGGGCAGAAATATCACAGAAGACTGACCAGGGTGTTCATTCCCTCGATGAAAAGTGTGCATCATGCCTTGTCAGTTAGGGGTTTCATGACTCATAAAACCTAAGGGTAGAAACCACAAGTGCTAGTACAGATCTAAACGAATAGTAAATGAATTGCCATTGAAATGTATTGGTGGCCATCTTTGATCCCAGCTTGGAATTACAAACTACCTGATTACTCTATCGCTCTGTAGAGATGGGACAATTTCTGTGTTGAGCTACCTGCACTTTTTGTTAAAGCTGAAAGAAATATATAAAAAGTGGTTAAGAACACACTTGGAGAAGTGGGTAAGAAAACACTGATTGGCTGCTGAGTGTCACATGCATGGTTAATGAGAACTAAATAATAACATTCTTGAATGTTACCTTGGCTGCCATCTTGGATTTATTGATTATCTGATTACTCCATGATAATTTAAATGTTCTTCATGTAGTTTTTGGCTCATAAAGCCTAAGGGTACCCCAAAAATAATAGCTGTAAGGTGAATAGTAAATGACTTACAATCATTTTAGTGAATTTGCGGCCATTTTGAACGCCATCTTGGATTTTTAGGTTTCCTGATTACTCAATGACAGTTTTATTGGTCTTAATGGATTTCTTGACCCCTAAAACCAGAGGGTAGACACCAAAATTACAACTCTAGGATGGATAATAAATGATTTATGGCCATTTTAAGGTAACGGTGGCCATCTTGGACGCCATTTTGAAAATAACAGCTTTCCGGAAGTCCGATTTTATTAGATTTTTAATATGTTATTCCTGATGTCAAATACTACCAAAAACCGTTGAAAAATCTTTTGTTCCAATTATTTTTGGGTAAAGCTGTATATTGACCTGACTATTGTCTTCATGTTAAAAGGTTTTGTTGCCTTAAAAGGGTGCGACTTATTATAAAAGAGGGTGTACAAAGAAAGGAAACTCAAACTCAACGCGTGGAAAGCGAACCCAGTGTTGCAGGCACTGAGAGTAGTCGTTGTGAAGGAGACATTGGTTGTTTTTGGGATGGAGTGCTTGAGAGTGAGTGGTGCGAGCAACGGACTGATTACAATTAGATTTCATTGCCCATCAAAAACGTTCACCTGAAAGCATGTAGCCTCAGGATATAATATACTGAACAGAAAAAGAAACGCACGTTTCGAAAAAACGAAATTTCAGAACAGTAACCATTCGCATGTTAGAAAAGATGATGGTAAAATGATGTAATGAGTCCAGGTGATGTAATGTCATACAGTTTGGCGTCCATACTAAACATTCGCACAAACGCAACCACAGTGAAGTTAAACCATGAATTGTGCACGTGCATTGACAGGTGTTGGTGAAACACGTGGATTGTCACTCTAAGGCATCCTTTACAAAGGGCTGTGTCAGAAAAACATTCGTTGTTCGCTCTAGAAGGTGTACACTTTACGCAAACGATGCCAAGACTTTCGACTGTGCAAAGAGGAGTGGCCCTTGGAATGTTGCAAGGCGGTATCTCTGCAACCGATGTAGCCAGACAAGTTGGATGTCATCTCACCACCATCACACGACTTGCCCAACGTTACCGGCTGACAGGGGTCGTTGCTGATCGTCCACGTTCCGGTCGACCAAGAGTGACAACTCCTGCACAAGATCGGTTCATCCGGGTCACTCATCTAAGGAACCGTACTCAAGCAGCATCAAGAACAGCAGCCTTAGTTCAGGGACCAAGAGGACCAGTATCCGCCGATACCATTAGACGTCGACTACGGGATGGAGGACTCCACTGTCGACGTCCATATGTAGGATCAATATTGACACGACAACACCGTCAACGACGTTTACAGTGGGCCCGGCAACATCAACGTTGGCGACGTGCTCAGTGGCGCCAAGTTTTCTTTTCAGATGAGTCTCGCTTCCATCGTTCACATGCTGACGGGCGTTTACGTGTTTGGCGTCGACGTAATGAACGTTACTGCTGTCGTGTATAGAGATGATGTTCTTCGTCCTCATGTTGTTCCAATGTTTGCTGCACATCCTGAACTGCAGTTCTTCCAACAGGACAATGCACGTCCTCACACAGCAAGGGTGTCGATGGCGTGTCTCACTCACAACAACAACAACGTTCTTCCATGGCCGTCACTTTCCCCATATATGGCTCCTATTGAACATGTCTGGGACGAAATTGGGCGTAGGACAGCTGCCGGGAGACAGCAGTTGCACAGTTGGAACAGAGATTGGTGTTTGAGTGGAACCACTTGTCTCAGGCATTCTTCCAGACTCTTGTGAACTCTATGAGGCGACGTTGCACCGCCTGTGTGCAAGCCCAAGGTGGACATACACGCTACTGAAAAGACTGTGACTTTTCACTGAGGGGGGGTATCTCCTTTTGGCGGACTGACAGTGGTAAATGTGAAAATCTTGCAATGCAATTCAAACAGTCACTTTCAGCTCACAAATTGAAAGCATTTTTCATTAAATGAGTGATTAGAATCAAAATGGTTTGTCTTCTGTTTGAAAACTTGACAAGACCACGGACTTGCGTTTCTTTTGCTGTTCAGTATATATGTAAGCTGTTCAAAAATCGAAGACACATCAAGGTCAGATGTGTATACATGTACATAAATTTGTCGAGGAAGGAACGCCGAACAAAATACCACCACCCCCGGAAAAAAGGTTAAAGAGCTACACCCAGCCCCCATTTTAAGGGGGAAATGGGGACAACTTCCGCTGTGGGACAAATATCTTGATACAATTTTAATTATTAAGGCACTTCGTATTTATTTATTTTTATGGTAAAAAACAGCACCCGGTGCACTCCCCCCCCCCCCCCCATATTTTCTCACGCACCTGTACAGAGCAATTTCTGCTGGAATATGGGGAGTGCGTCAATCGGTGGGAAACCAGAAAAGCTGTCCTGTTACCAAGAAACACCGTATGCCCTCGACAGTGTGCGGACAATCGCACTAGCTCAGGAAGAAGTAAACAAATGAATACTTATAAAATCATTTCATTTTATATATGCATAATTGGCTTTATTAAACATTTTGTAATTACAATTATTTCGACTTAAGATTTCATATAAATATTTATTTTTTAGTAGTGGAATACACTTGTGCAAAATGCGTCAAATACAATTGTCATGAAATGTAATCAAGGGTTATTTTTAAGACTTCACATTGTACCTCATTTAATGATACAACTACGGGGCATCATCCGGTGAATGTCACTATTTCAGTAAAAGTATAATCATCATTACCACGGTTCTGTTGCCAGATATAGACTAATCCAGCGACGAATGTTTTTCTGCAAACGAGAATTGCCATCCCGTGATATGTACACTGTAGGCCTATATTACATTTATGTACACATGTACAGACACTGTAAATATAATATGCGCGCGCACTACTGATCAGTGTGCCTGCATTATGTATATTTTAATAAAATCCTACGTCATCACGTCATCTTAAAATACGTGCCATGTGATTGGCTGAAATATTGCGGGATGGCAATTCTCGTTCGCAGAAAAAAAAATCACAATCCGTTGACCACTGTTTTCCGCCATTACTGCGGTGGTACCACACTGCACACGCGCGTCACACGCATTCTTAAATACGCAGTACGATAGCGTTTCGTCAAATAGAGTGCTCAGATTGGTTGATGAAACACTGGACTGTGTAGAAAACGAACACTTGACGCAGAATGTAGGTACCATCGCATTTACGGCGGCGCCCAGTGAACTGGTCGAAAGATTAGTCTATAGGCTAAGCTAAGTTCTTATTCTCAAATAGCACTAGTGTTAATTATTCACTCTAGTGTACAAAACCTGATGAAGTGGTCATATAACTCAACAAATCTAATGGGCATTATAATTATGACGGGCAAATGTATTCTGGATAATCTTGTAGTTTTTAGGTTATTTAACAACACATAAACCCCTCCCCCAAATAAGTGGGCAGAGGTATTCAACACAAGTTAAAAACCAAATGGTTGTAAATAATTATGGAGATCAAGCATTATTGAAATACCTTTTTCCCCAACATAAAAATGCAACTATAGCATAATCATCGAGTATTATAGCGCTATATTTATCATATTCATGTTATGCTCAAGTCGATTAAACATCATTACGCTGGTCCTTGATGGGAAAATTTATATCATCATCATCATTCCTGAATCGTTATCAACTTCGTGGGTATATGACCGCAGCAGTCTGTTCAGTGCCCATCAGCTAATCAAATACAACGACCACCTCTAACCTCAAAGGTATCCACTTTTACTCCTTGGTGGAGAGAAGCAATGTATGCTTAATTTTCTTGCACAAAGATTGGTCTAGTAGTAGTATTAAATGCATAGTCGGAAGATTTATCCACATTTCATTCATAATAATATCGTGAAACCTTAAATGAATATTAATACTATTTTTGTATTAAATTATTATTAAATTCTTGAATAAAATAGCATACCAATAATACGTCATGCAAAAAATATAAAACTTTACAATTATATATTCTACAAAAATACAAAACAATTTGATTATAATTGTTTCATAAGCTAAAACATTTCAATAATTATACTTAAGGATATTTTAGAACTTGAAGTTATTGCCGATTGTTGAGATTAGAAGTCCTATAAAGCACACAACTTAAGTCTAGATATTTACATCAGAAAAACTTTTAAAAATGTATTTGTTAAACAGATGTTTATTCGTTTTCCTCCTGTCCATTAACGTACACGTATCCTATTATTATCATAAAGGGTCGATGTCAACTATACTATCCCAAGTGGGAGATATTTTTTATCCTATTGGAACCATATTATCCCAAGGAGGAGGATACCAATAGGCCCCAATCGGGAATCCTTGGGTGACAACGACACCTTCTACGATACAACATACATTACTTTTTCACCACTAAAACAGGGTAGGCAGTGGAGATTAAAGCCCTGTTGTGGCTGAATGTCGATACTGTGTACAGACTGTGGTCATCGTAATTTTGGCCTATTGAAATGTTTCGCGCCAAGCGCCCAAAACCGTAACTCGCTCAAATTGTCAGTGTTCATTAAAATACAGATATGAATATATCGAATGCGAATGTACATGTTTACATTACAGATGCCAAATCAAATGGAGCGTGTTACAACGTTAAATACAAAATAAAAAGCAATGATATTTAAAGCGGGGCAAATATAATTAAGCAAAATATGTGAGTTGATTATGTGAAACTCAACATGTTATAACATGTTATAGTTTGCAATATTTGCTATAGTTTGCAATAGTTGTACAAAAAAAAGAAATAAAGTTAAAAGGTTCGTATGCTTGACAGACCTAGTCATAACGTGATTCTAATGACTATCTTGTGAAATGTCAGATTTTGTATCTGGTGAAATGTCACATTCTGTATCTGGTGAAGTCTCAGATTTTGTATCTGGTGAAATGTCAGATTTTATATATGATGGTGTCAAATTTTATATCTGGTGAAATGTCAGATTTTGTGTCTGGTAAAGTGTCAGATTTTTTATATGATGGTGTCAAATTTTATATCTGGTGAAAGGTGAAATGTCAGATTTTGTATCCGGTGAAATGTCAGATTTTGTATCCGGTGAAATGTCAGATTTTGTATCCGGTGAAGTGTCAGATTTTGTATCCGGTGAAATGTCAGATTTTGTATCCGGTGAAATGTCAGATTTTGTATCCGGTGAAATGTCAGATTTTGTATCCGGTGAAATGTCAGATTTTGTATCTGGTGAAGTGTCAGATTTTGTATCTGGTGAAGTGTCAGATTTTGTATTTGGTCAAATGTCTGATTCTGAAGCACATGTACCAATCACACACACAAATCTAAACAAATCCACTGCAATACACGCCAAAACAAATCGATCACAAATTTAAAACTCATGGCAATGAAATTGGGCACAAGTTCCTGGCATTGCTGGCATGAACCACTCCCATACTTCCTATTGAGCCATGGATCTGTGTCTTAAAGATTTATCACCAGTGTTTTCGCTATTTTAAGGGCAATTTCCGGATATTATCTTGTTTTTATCTGAACATGGCTGTTTTACTTGAAGAAGAGAAATCAAATGGTTTAAAATCACTTATTAAATAATCTTGAGAAGCACGGTTTTACAGTACATATGTATTGAAATGAATTATGATGAGACCTTTCATAAATTCATTTTGGATTTTTTTTCTACTATTACACCAAGCGTCTGACGTTTTCATTTAAAATATATATATATATATAAATTGTAAAATTTCCAGAAATTGTCTAATAACATAGGCGATACATCTTTAACTACGAACAAAGTTTGGCTTGTAAACAACGAAAAGTTTTATCAGCATTTCATATCAGCATTTCGGCACTCTCTTCATCAGATTCCTCACTGTTGTTGGTTTGGATCCAGCGTCCAATAGACGACGCAAATGCAGCAACCCATCTAAATCAAGACAATAATGAAACTCCTTTCAAGCGGATTTGTAAAAGGTAGGATTTAAGGCTTTCAATGGTACACCATGTAATGATCTCATTTTTGGAAAAAGTGATGGCTCTGAGAAGAGCTGGTTGGTTTGTTCTCAACGTTTCGACTAGTCTGCTCTAGTCATCGTCAGAATGTATTAGTGACAGTTCAGGTATGAGATGAATGCACAATGTGTCAGGGAAAAACAAATATTTAAACATTGATTTTAAAATTACCACAAGTTATTTCGATAACTCGAAACTTTCCATACTATCACAGACTATCACAACATTTATGTTCATGACGTCGTTGGTACATGTGATAAATTACATAGCATGAACATTTACATGTAAATGAAGGTAACTTCAACAAAAATATGCAATGGTCCATAACAAAAAGTAACAGAAAACTCAGTCCCTGAATCTCCCTAAAAGCATCCTGCGTATAGGAAGGAACATTTGAAATGAACAAATCATTTGATTCACAATGAACTTTGACATAAACTTTTATAATATGTCCAATCTGTGAGGATTAAGGTTCAATTAAGGGTCTTCAGGGACCCTCCAACCACTTAACAAAGGTGTCATACTGTGAGCAGAAACATGTGGTATAGAAGCTTGAATGCAGCCATGACAAAACAGACAAAAGAACAGGGCAAATCAGGAATTGACGGTAAGAACCATCAAAAGGATAACTGTACTTTTACAAAACGGGATTAAGTTTCCATGAAGGGTCTTCAGGGACCCTCCAACCACTTAAGCAAATGGCAATAAACTAATCCTGCAAGAGGCATACACAAATAAGAATAAATTGTGGCCTCACCATTAGTGCTATTTGGAAAAACAGCAGTGCAATTTTTGGGGGAAAAAAGCAAAACAAAAAAAACAGCTTCTGTCTGTTGAACATGCATATAGTAAGTTTGAATTTTAAAATTTCGAGTAAAAACATTTTAAGGACTTGTTTGATGCACTGAGTCAAAACTTTCACGGGATGGTTGATTCAAACAACAAAATATTAAAAATGTATTAAATTATTTTTTGTAGTCATTGTGATCAGTAGCGTAGCCAGCGGGGGGGCAGGGGGGGGCAGACTGCCCCCCCCCCCGGAAAAAAAATAGAAGTAAAATCGGGACGGTAAAAATAAAGAAAAGAGAAAAGGAAAGGAAGAGAGAAAAGGAGGGAAAATTGAGGGAGGGACTCCGAGGGAGAAAAAACGAAAGAGGTAAAGAAAGAAATTAGAAGAATAGGGATTATTGACGAAATGAGGGAGGACGGAGGAGGTAGGGAGGGGGAGGAGAGAAGGAAATGTGAGCCTTGGTAATGGAAGAAAAGATGGATAGGACCATTGGGACGATTACCAAGGCAGCCTAACTTAAGGCAGGCAAGGTTAGGGCGGGTGGAAACGGCGGTAGGGCAGGGGTAAGGGAAGGAAGGGAGCCGAGGGAGCCGGAGAGGGTAAGGGACCGGAAAGGGCGGGGCCGGGAAGGACGGACCTGGGACGAAGGATGCAGAGGCAGGCAGATTTTGGGAGGGAGGAAAGGATGATTTAGGGAATGGTAAAGGGAGTGAATAATTGATAAAGGGAGACGGGAAAGGGAGGATTGAGGAAGGGAAGTTAGATCTGAAGTTTTTATACCCGGTTTTTGTCCCGGAAATCACTTTATCAAATACTGTAAAACAAGTTAATTTCGCTAGCAATTTAATTTCGCTAGGAGGCCCAATTCGCTAAATTAAATTGCTGCCAAATATAATATTTTTTATGGTTTTATATAGCAAGAGGATGTAAATTAGTGAAATTAAATTGCCTCCAAAAAGTGAAGAAATGCCAATTCGCTAAATTAAGTTGCCGTGAAATTAAATTGTTTTGTCTGTTGACACTGTTGAATATACAGTATAGCATTGCATTACCTCACAACTTCCAGGAAGAACGTACATGTAAAATATGGACCTTACAGATGGATCTTTCAACTTTTTTGTTAATTAGAGACGAATTTATATAGAAACAAACATTAAAACATTAAAAACTTGAAATTTGAATCAATACAATGAACCAGTATGTACTCGGGTTACGTGCAGAACGTATTTACAACTTGTCTTACAACATTTTATTAAAGGTTTTTATACGACATGTACACGAATAACTTTCAGTGTAATGTGTGTTGTAAACGGTGTGTATATATATATACATTACGAATACGATTAATTATGAATGTTTAAGTTCATCACAGTCATGACAGTGTAGAAATTAATAGCAACAGTTCAGACAGTATAGATCCAAGGAAAGAACAATAAATCACAGATGATCATGTTTGTACAATATATCGATTGTTTTGATTCAATATTATTCAGTATTTCGCAATTAAATTTAAACCATGAAATCGGGACGATCATCTTAATTTTGCCCCCCCGGACCGACAGGGCTGGCTACGCGCCTGATTGTGATGTATACTTGGTTTGTAATTCCTATGAAATGTACATATAATTTTACAATATCAAATATCCTTGCTTCTGGACAGAAGACTATTTTTGACTAACAGTGAAGATTTAGTTTACTGTTTAAATTTGTATAAATTGTATGCTCATCCTTGACACACGAGGGCTCTGTTCTGTGAAAATACAAAAAGGGATTTCAGTGTCACAGCAAAACTGAAACCCCAAACCTTAACCTTAAAGAGTAGTTACCACAAACTGATTGAAAACCAAACACTCAGTTAACAAAAGCACAACACAAACAAATAATTAACTTGTGAAAAGATGAATAATGTTGTCAATGAAGTGGGAATTAAAAAGTAGAAAATTGATGATAATGTTTTCAAGTTAAACAAATTCCTATAGACTTTTATCACGTCCCAGCCATCTTGTTTTTCTTCAATACACGTCCACGTTACCAAACCGAGGCTGGATGAGGAAATAGTCTGGTCCCTTTTCATGCATTGAGAGTTAGCACTAATTTTACCTGCGTATACAGGGAACCTGACAAAGATGTCTGCAGTGTGATAAATGTCTATTTCATAGGATTGTTCCTATATTTCCTCACCTTTTTCTGTCAGTTTCATGATCGGCAACAAAGTAAAAGATCCTCAGTTCATCACTTGGTGGCTTCAAGACCAGCCCAAACTTCTTACTGCCAATCTCAGTCTCCTGGATACTGTAACCATGGAAATGGGCCACCCCTGCATGAAAAGAAAATACACAAATCATTTGAATGAAGTAGGACACCTAGCCGTTGCCCCAATCAAACATCTAATTTCTCCTCCTAAAAATATGTTGGATAATAATATGTGAGGTCTGTTGACTGACTGATTTGCGTTATGCGAACCTGTGCAAGATGCAAGGCTAGAAATACATGTGGGTCACTTAAAGTAATATAAAATGGACGTACAAATGATCAAAGATTTTTTGGCATACTTTCACTCTTTCTAAAAATGTACAACATTTCAGATGGAAAAATTTCTCAGGATGAATGGTAACATTACCATCTTACAACCAAGTAAGCTTTTAATTAATATTTCACTCAGTAAATGTGACCCACCACCCCAAAACCAGGCTGAAGTCGAATTTTTTTATATGTGAGATTTTTGCACTATTGGATTGCTAGCATGTTAAGCTTTAAAATAAGCTATAGTGGACTCACATAGGTGGTATACTTTTGAAGTTACAACTTTTTAAAGTTCGGGAGTCTCAATAGGATGCTTATGAGAAAATGGGCGTTAAAGTCCGAGTTGAAGTTAATCACTATCTCACATATTGAATCACAATAATCACCTTAGCAACCACCTACTTGTACTTTAAGCAGACTCTTTTACTTATGTAAAACTGTTAAAGGGGTCCATACCAACATTTAAAACTATAAATTGAAGTAATACATTCAAAAAAATTTGAGATATGGAATTTTTATTTCATGCCGATAGTACCTGAAATAACATAAATCTTGAAAATAAACAACACAGATACTGTTGTAAAGTGTACATGAAGTGATTTTGTTTATTTATTTCTTACACTTCACACACAGGTTATAGAAGTTGTGAATAAGGCGGGAAGTTGCAACCCAACCCCCAGGTCCTGAATAATTACCCCACCTAAGCCCTAACCCCCTCCCCACAACCCAGTCCCCGCCCCCTCAATTACACACACTTCACATTTACCTGTTGTTGAGTGGTGGGTACCAAGATTGGGGTTGCAGTGGGGAGGGGTGGGGTTAATGACCCCACACCACCCCCTCCAGCACAACACCCCAGCACCTCACCCCCCACAAGCACCCCACCCTCCACAAGCACCCCACCCCTGCCCCCACCCATTTGGTACCCATTTTCAAATTTATTGACATTTCTCTTGGTGAACGCTATAAATCGTCATCAGATAACCTGGCTTAATACCACACAACCCTCATACCCCAAAAACACCCCCACCCCCACCAGCACCCCACCCCACCCCACAATTGTGTACCCAATTTCAAACTTTTTGACATTTCCTTGGTGAATACTATTCATCATTAGCTGGAGCAGGGCAGACTAAGTCTTTAGTTTCCTCTGTGCAGAAAGGTCTGATCTGCTCATACAGATACTTTTGTCTGTCCCGATCCAAGCCGGCTGGCTGGATGACATTTGGCATGCCAGTGGGGAGTTCCCCACGCTGAAAAACTTCCTCTGTGGATGGTGCCTCTACATAGTTCTTGCACACAATGACATGAGGTCTGTCACTGGTAACTTTAAAGTGATGGTTACTCTTAACCCCTTTTATCTTACGGTATGCTGGGGTAAGAAAAGACACCCAGTCATATGTTGGCACTACGACAGTGCCATCTTCAAGGCCAACCAATTGGGGGATGTTAATCTTACGCTCTGTTGACTTGGAGACAACATCAGCTATATCGTTGAGCGATGATACTTTGGTTTTTCTGAAGAGACGCTTCAGTAGTCCAAAGCACCAGTCGGGCGAGAACTTGGTGTGGCCAGCTGGCATAAATGCTAAGCTTGCGGAGGCATTCTTGCCAGTGGCAACCCTCCACGCAAGGTACCAGAACATGAAGTTATTTTTGTTTTGTCCGGCACAGTTATCAGCGTTTAGTTGAAGATGTGCCTCTCCAATACCGTATGTTTCAAGAAAGTGATGCACTAAACTGATGACTGCATTAGCACCCTTTCCACAGCTGACACTTTCATCGATTAGGTAGTTGACTTGAGCAGGGAAGCCTTCAGCATTTACCCCAAATATCTGGCACTTTCTCGGTGTTTTGAAGAAGATGGGGCCGGGTTGGAGTGGGTCGGATGGATAGTGAACTTGTTGGGCATAGTCGAAGCTGTAGTGAAACGTAGTATGTTGTGTCAAGGGGCGGGAAGGTCGGAGGGAGTTGAGGCGAAGGGTTTGCACTACCAGTTTGGACTGCTGACACATCTGTGTGTAGTGTGTCCTTTCGTCAGTCGCATGCTTAAGGTGGAGCTTTTGTGCACGGAGAACATCTGTCTTCTGCTCCTCAGGCACATTGATCTGCCGCATGATCATGCTGTTGTTCTGCTGGCAAGTCCAGCACAAGTCTGACCTCGGTTTGCAGATGACCACGTAAGGGAGAAGTTCATTCCACAATTTTCTGAATGTGGAGAGACAAACCACACGCTCTTCCTGCCGAGATGCTGACTTGTAGTACCGCCACACAGATGCCTTGGTCTCACAGCTTGGCAGTATCTTAACATCATCCCTCTTGAAGCCAGGAATGCGCCCAGGAAGTATAATGCTGTGTTGCTCTGCGAAATTGAGGATGAATCTTGAGACCCTTTGGATGTCTGTCATGTTTAGTGCCGTTTTGCGACGACCCCCTGGGGAACATGAAACAAACAATAGTAACATCGAAAAATACATTCTTCAGCAATAATGAAGTATGATGGAAAATAGTGGTGGGACCGAAACTGCACCGAAACTGGACCGAAACTGGACCGAAACTGCACTAACCGTTCATAAATTTTGCTAACCGGCTAACCGAAACCAATATTTAAAATAATAATAATAATAATACAAATTTAAGAAGAATTTGCCGCACATTGATTTTTGTTCGCATTGGTCATTAAACAATCGTTGCTGAAGTTTATTGATGCTTTTTTTATTGAAAATGTATACACATTGTTCCATTTGCCGACTATATCTAGTTTGTATGGCTGTCGGGTACCAACTTTCGGTTAACCGACAGTGAAAATTTTGTTTTAACGGTACATTTCTGAATATTTTACCAACTTTGTACACATGTAACAAATCTGAAGAAACAAGACATTAGAAGGCAATTATTTTGTTGCTTACTGATCGATAAATGCTTCACGAGTCTTCATCTATAGTTTTTGGTGAAATTACCTGATCTTTTCTTGCGAGGGTAGATTCCATGGTTGAGGTACCACTTCTTGAGGTTGGTTAGTTTATCCTTAGAAATGGCCATCAGGAACAGAAAGGTGTCTCGGCAGATCCTCTTGTGTTCATAGTGGAACCAGCTTATTCTTGTGAGCTTGCGTTCGAGGTTGATGCGTTTCGATTTCTGCGTGGCTTCAGAGGTGTTGATGCTGGTGCAGATAATTCCTAACAGAAACAGATCTTTTTCAAAACTCGTCATGTCACGTACATTCAACCTGAAATTACAACAAAAACAAAACAAAGAAATGCATAAAGAGCACAAACAATAATTTATTTGAAAATGTCCTACACTGCACTCTACATGCATTAATGTATTACAAGTTGATGTATATTTGAAAGATAGGTAGTCTAAATGCCTCTTCCCATCATAGTCCCCTAATGACGTAACTGTCACAGCCACAATTACATCATTATTCAAAAAATTGGAGAGTGAGAAGGGAAGAGGTATTCGGACCAAGTTTTTTACATGTAGGTTACAAAGCCGTCACCCAAAATTATTTGTGTTAATGGCCTTTGCTCGGACAGCTTGTGACGGCAACGTGTGTTCGAAATAAACAATTTTACGAAGTCAAAAACATGGCCCATATTATGATTATCATGACAGGGTTTATTATAAAGCGTTAACTTACATGTTACAACGAATTGGCCTTTATTTTAGAAAAATAACACTATTAATGCATCATCAACAAAATATTATTATTAACATGATTTATAGTCCTATTGATTATTTTAATTGTAAAGTTATGATGATCTGTGTTACCTGATACTGCCGATCTCTTCTTCATTGAACTGTTGAATACATGGACTGCCATCATAAAGTTTACACATGCAATGACATGGTTTCTCAGGAATATCAATAAAGTTAAACATCTGTGCTGCCATGTTCATGGCCTCATTTTCAGCATCATGTGTTGCATCTTCAGCAGGCCCAGGTCCAAGTACAGGTTCAGCAGGGACATGGCCGTCACCATCCTCCTGCTCGAGGTCACTAACGTCAGGCTACGTACAAAAACAAATGAAAGTCACAAGTTAATGAATGTACCTTTAATACATGAAAGTTGAAACATGTTCATAATGGATATTTTCTTTTGTTCTGTATCAATTTACATTATAAACTTATTATGTACCTTACATTTTGGATGAAAGTTGAAACATGTTCATAACGGATTTATGTTTTGTTCTGTATAAATTTACATTCCTAAACTTACTTTAACCTTACTTTTTGTATGCAAGTTGAAACATGTTTAACTTCAATCATAATGGATTTAATGTTAACGTTAGGCTTAACGTTACCTTTTATTTTGTATAAATTATTTTACACACTAACGTTACTTTAAAAAAAACTAACCATGTAAATATCTCCATGATTGATGGCTAGTTCATCTTCACTGTTTGAGTCTAGTTCATCGGCATCACTTTCGTCGGAATCAGACAGGTCTCGTTCACCAAGATCTTGGAAGTAGTCTTCAATAACTTCGAGCATACCCGAGTCTTTCAACCCACACGATGCGGCATCGTTAATAAGTCTTGCGATACTGTCCTCACGATCGTGACAATTAGACTCAGAATCCATGATTGAAAATCATCCAACAAAGACAAAAGATAACACAAATATCCAATGTTTTCTTGTGAAATGCACAAACTCGCAAAAATTTGTCAAATTTTAGCTGATTTTATGACTCAAAACATGCCACGGAACCGACCGCATCTACGAGCGTGTATCACAGTGTCGCTTCGCCCCAAAGTTTTGGACAATAACAACGCAATACAATTGACTTTGCATCGCCCCCAAAATAATGAGTCAATGTAAGGGGCGACTTGGCTTCCAACGAGCTAGTAATGGGGCGAATTATTATGACGGCATTGCTGTGACACCAATATTAGCCAATAAGAGGTTGCAATTCCAGTCACGTGAGATGTGTTGCTAACGTGGCTGAATGTTATTTACGTCTGCGTCTCTGGAAATAAGGCTTCTGAATGGCTAAACTGGAATCTCCCGCCAGTTGAAAATGCCTTATTTGGAATGATGACGATTTCAGCTTTCCATTGATGCCAAACATGCACCAGTACCGCTATGGAATGAAACATGGCGACGCGTCAAAAATAGCGAGTTTGTTGCCGTTCACAGCAACAAGAATCTATTGTTTCGCTCAGATTAGCCAAGTAGCAAAGACAAAACATTCAGGAAAATGCCCATAATATCACTTTCGGTGATTTTTTAAAGGCTTAAACGTGGACAACCGATAGAATAGATGTTTAGCGACCGATTTATGAAAAAAAAAAATTTTCGCCCAGCAACTCATTTTTTCATTGTAAGTGCCTTATCTCGAAACGGCATTTGCCGACTTCCGCCTGGTTTTGGAGTGGTGGGTCACAAATGTTCGGGTAGTTATCAGGGGCGGATGCAGGGGATTCGAAAAAGGGGGAGGGGCACTAAAAAATAATGGTCAATTTACATACAAGGTAATCAAAATGGAGGCACATGCCAACACCCCCCCCCCCCAACCCCACCATGGATCAGCCAATGACAGATGATAGTGTATTTCATGTGCATACCATCTTTCATGTCTCCGTAGTTGCTCCTGATTGGTTACTCACCCAGGGCATGTTGTGCATCCATGTCCTTGTAATAATACAAGCAAGCATCCTTCAGAACACAGAATCTCTTCTTCCATGCTTTTCTGACTGCTCCCAGTTTATTCAAGAATCCCTGGCAGTCTGGATTCTTGATGGACAGGGCTGGGAGGCCGACATTGTGGGTGCTGATGTCTAGCCATATGTCTGAAGTGTTATGGGGTTTGGCTGATCCAGTGATATGCTTAGCCCATCTATAAACAATCCGATTGAAATATGATATTGAATTGAATGCAAGAGAATCCTTACTGGAAGTTTAAACTTTGGGGTGGCCACAGTTGGGAGGAAGGTGAGGGGTCCATGAGGACAAATTTTATTTGTTTGCACTTCCTTTGAAAGCTGTCATGAACTTAGACCTTGTTTTTAAATGTTCACAGGAAAAAAATCTCTTCTTAACAAATTTGGTAAATTGGGAATCTTTAGATTTTGTTAACACCCCAAAAAGGTCATCACTGTAGCGCCCTCTTGTGAATAAACATATAAGGGCTGTTCTATTTATACCTGCTCATTTCTTCTTCTGTCACAGTATAGAAGTAATAGGTTCTTGCTTTACACTTTGTCAGCTTGAAGGCATAGGATTTACCGACATCTCTCGCTTTCACGACAGTGTAGTTACACAACACAATGGCACCCAACGGCTCAACATCCTTTGCAAACAAGATAACAAAATAAATATTAACAGTTGATAACTATTTATAAAGCTCCAAATTGTCAAAAGATACAAAGGAATTGGCTTGTCTTGCAAGGCAAATGATCAAAGCCAGATCGAAGCAAAGATGTTGAAATTCCAATATGTTCCAACTTACCTCTTCCGTTTTATAGTAGTACAGACAGTTATCATGCTTTAGTACAAACCATCGCTTCTTCCATGTCCGGATCATACCTGCTCCACCTAGTTTGTGCAGGTAGCCACTCATGACTGGTTTGTCAGCGTCCAGGTTAAGAGTGTTACACACATTGGTGCCGACAACAAAATCAAGTGGATCAGGTCCTGACAATAAAAAAAGAACATTTAAACAAACTAAAACTTGTAGCTTTGCATGGTGAGGAGGATAAGTAAGACTAATTGCGGTGACACCATGTGAAATTCTCAATTGAGTAGTAATTAGTTCTGAAAAGAACTGGAGGTACAACTCGACGTTTCGATCAGTGTGCTCTGATCGTCCTAACATGGTGTCACCGCAATTAGTCTTACTTATTTAAACAAACTAATAGTACAACAATGGTGAGGCACCAACAGGACATCAACCAGGACCGATGTAAATGAGCTTGCTGTATCCCAGGATCAATGCAAATGAGTTTCCTGCATCCTAGCACCCATGCAAATGAGCTAATACTGTATCCTAGCACCCATGCAAATGAGTTTACTGTATCCTTGGACTAATGCAAATCAGCCTTGATCACAGTATTTCTATTCTATACAGAATCCAAAATAATCCAAGTAAATATTGAGGCCAAGAATATATCCCTTCAGGATTGTGGTCTCTGCATCGCAACTGGTTGACAATAACCAATGCCAATGGGCTTGCTGCATCCCGGGACCGATGCCAATTACATTAGCTTGCTGCATCCCAGGACCGATGCCAATAAGCTTGCTGCATCCCAGGACCGATGCCAATCGGCTTGCAGCATCCCAGGACCGATGCCAATGGGCGTGCTGCATTCCAGGACCGATGCCAATGGGCTTGCTGCATCCCAGGACCGATGCCAATAAACTTGCTGCATCCCAGGACCGATGCCAATCGGCTTGCAGCATCCCAGGACCGATGCCAATGGACGTGCTGCATTCCAGGACTGATGCCAATGGGCGTGCTGCATTCCAGGACCGATGCTGTATCCCAGGACAAATGCATACCACTTAATTACTGTACTTTATCCCAGGACTGATGCCAATGAGCTTGCTGCATCTCAGGACCGATGCCAATGGGGCTTGCTGCATCCCAGGACCGATGCCAATGGGCTTGCTGTATCACAGGACCGATGCCAATGGGGCTTGCTGCATCCCAGGACCGATGCCAATGGGCTTGCTGCATCCCAGGACCGATGCTGTATCCCAGGACCAATGCATACCACTTAATTACTATACTTTATCCTAATTAATTACTGTACTTTATCCCAGGACCGATGCCAATCGGCTTGCTGCATCCCAGGACCGATGCCAATGGGCTTGCTGTATCACAGGACCGATGCCAATGGGGCTTGCTGCATCCCAGGACCGATGCCAATGGGCTTGCTGCATCCCAGGACCGATGCTGTATCCCAGGACCAATGCATACCACTTAATTACTATACTTTATCCTAATTAATTACTGTACTTTATCCCAGGACCGATGCCAATCGGCTTGCTGCATCCCAGGACTGATGCAAATCGGCTTGCTGTATCCCAGGACCAATGCATACTACACTGAAGGACTTTAATTACGCAAGATGAAATTGTACGCAGTATAACAGACGCAAGTAAATGCATTAAATAATTTTATTCACAGTTTTACAATTATTGATATTTGTGTGAAAGAAATGACCACAGTTCACGGTGATAATGCTCCAGTTGCCGTGACTACAGCAGTCCACATGTCATGACCCCTCAATATCTCGTATGGCCACCGTTTGCGTCTTGTAATGCGTTGATCCTGCGCGGCTCAGATGTGACCAAACCATTGATTTGTCTTTGGGGAATACGGTCCCACTCTTCCTGAAGGGCGACACGCAACTGCACGAGGTTTTGAGGCGGGGCTGGTCTCCGGCGAATACGGTGACCCAGGATATCCCAGATGTGCTCGATGGGATTCATGTCGGGCGAATATGGCGGCCAATCCAGAACATCTACCCCATGTTCGTTCAGAAAGTCCATGGATATGAGTGCGACATGAGGACGGGCATTATCTTGCATAAATAGCACCCCAGGGTTGTGGGTTACGTAGGGTACCACATGGTTGCGTAGGATCAGGTCGATATATCGCCGAGCGTTCAATGCTCCCTCCACAAAAACCAGTGCCGACCTCCAGCCATGACCTATGGCATCCCAAACCATGATGCCACCTCCACCAAAACGGTCCTGCTGCACAACACATGGCTCAGCGTTATGTTCCCCACGTCGGCGATACACCCGATGCCTCCCATCATGTCGGAAGAGCAGAAATCACGATTCATCGCTAAAAATAACATCACGCCACCTCGCATTTCACCAATCTCTGTTCCTATTGGAATGGATACGTGCCCACTCCAAGCGGATTCGCCTTCGACGTTGGTCCAGCATGACACCCACCCTTGCACGATATGGTCATATACCCTCTTCTCTGAATCGCCGGCTGACAGTTCGTGGGCATACTTGCGGTCGAGTGCAGCCCCTTGTCTCTGCTGTGGTCTGTGCTGCTGCACGGAACCGGTCACGGAGGTGTGTGGTGCGGATATAGCGGTCTTGTGCTCGTGTTGTAACACGTGGCTGTCCTGGACGCGGTCTATCACATGTCACACCAGTGTCCTGGAAACGTCTCTGCAGGCGGCTAATGGTGGATGGAGCAACCCTGAACTGTCTGGCAACGTCATCTTGCGTCGCTCCTGTCATCAGCATCCCTATGGCCTGGTCACGGCTAACTTGACTCATTCGCGGCATGGCGACACGTACTGACGGTGGTGCAAATTGTGTCGGTCTTTTATAGCCAAGACCTAAGGTAGCCATTGGTGTCCAGTAATGCTCACTGGCCACTCCCTATAACCTTAAACTCACATGCGTGAGTGATATAAAGGAGTGGCCAATGTCGGGAGACATTGTTAAGAGAGACAATCGTTTTATGGTGCACTGAGGCATACGTCCCTTATTAAAATCTGAGAAGTCAACTCACATGTCTTAAGTATCGCTACCGTAAAAATATACCCATTAGAAAAACTTGCGTAATTAAAGTCCTTCAGAGTACTTAATTACTGTACTGTATCCTACGATTAATGCAAATGAGCTTACTTTATCCTAAGTCCAATACAAATGAGGTTACTGTATCCCAGGACCAATGCTTAATTTGCTTAATTAACCCTAACCTTCCCAAACCAAGGATTGAGGTTACATGCTACATGCTCTTTGTTTGTTGTAGTGATTGTAAGGTCAGTGCTTGGGTCAGTGGACACTGTTTATTGCTCCATGCATGCAGTGAGGGTCATTGGCCATGTACATTTTTAGGGTGTAGTGAATTTTGGAAAAGTTGGAATTTTAAGTTCTGATGTTCTGGCAATATCTAAGACATTCCACCAAAAGAAATTTCATCCAAAAAACTTTGCCCAACCAAAAAATGGATTAAATATTCCACCAAAAAGTGCTGAGTCATCGTTTTTTTGTGAAAAATGTGCATTTTCTGTTTGATTTTATGTATTTTATTTATTTTTTGTTCAAATAGATTCTGCAGGCTCTAGAGACCTCACAAATAGGCATTTCCAAGATTTTTTATTTAATTCCAATACACTAAGAGGTCTCTGGATTGTGTCTAAATATGGTCATTTGAGGTTCGTGTCATACTACTATATGGTTTATGTCAGGGATGCAAATGGACAATGTGCACTTTTTGAAATGTGTTTTCTGTTGCATTTTACCTGTACAAAATGTTTTGAGAATATTTTTCTTGTGTAGTTTGATACAAATAAGCTCCAGAGATGTCCCACGCATAAATTTGTGAGCCCAAACTTGTTACATGTACAGTAGGCTATATGTAGGAACTGAAGTCTTTCTTTGAAGAAAATGTTTTTATTAGTGATCTGGATGCTATTCTTTGCCTGATGAAGTCGTCTCTTTGGTCCCGGCTGGCCTCTGATACGAGTTTCACTCTACGTTCCACCAATTATTGTGTGTGGCACGAGGAGGGGATGAGGGGAGCTGTCTACATACTCATAATTTCTTGATCTGTTTTGTTTGAAATTAATGATGGGGTTGTGATATGATCCTTCTCCGGTAAATCATGTCAGTTTGTCTTTGCCTGAAACCTTAGGGTAGGCACCTTGAAGGGCCAAACTGATTTATCCTGGGGATATTCTTCATCCTCCGCCTCATCACCGCTTGCTTCATCATCACTGTACCTTTCAATCACCACATCTTCAAAGTTTTCCTCACTTTATGTTCCGTACTGATTGATTGTTCAAATGTTTGACGTGCTTTTGACACATGGGTGACAGCATCTTGACAGCAAGCATAGCAAGAAGTAGGTTCTCTGGGTGAGCATGGAAGGCATTACATTGGGTAGCTGCTTTTGCAGTACGGTTCTCTGTGGCATTAAGATCTTTTAGAAATGTTATCATGAAATAAAGGTTCTTAGGCCCATTGGTGCATAATGGATGACATTTAATTCTTAATCAGCTTTGAGCGTAGAACTTAATGACAGCTGTTGTAGTCGTCTTAGTGCAAAACTTGGATGTGGAGTATGAACATCAAGACATAGATTTCTTTGTGCCAAAGTCAACCATTGGGAATGGCAGAAAGGGCCGGTTTCTAGCATAGCAATATCATCATCCCACTCCACTGTGATAATAGCTGCAGCGCACACATCTATAGATACAGCTGATCCCAGCTGAGGTCTACCACAACTTCTTCAGGTAGATATGGGAAGTGGGGAGATGATATTTGTTGAAAGTCAACTATTCCTAGCTCTGCTCTTTCAGTTGTGATCCAAGTACACCACTGAATGTTTTTGGTCCTGTGGTAAGATGTACATGTACTACCATTTTCATACCATTTCGTAGTAACTGTATCAGTATCAGACACTGTGAGAGCTACATACATGTAGTATGCCTGATACCAAATCTCTATCATCTCATAAGCCACTTGCGAATAAACTTCATTCATCTGAAAGTTTATCCGTCTTAAACTCTTCACATCACCATCAAATTATTATATCATATCTCAAACTGAAGACTCGGATATGACAACAGTCCATTCTACTTGGGAGCACATTTCCAGCAACAGATCTTGTTCTCTTTGCTGGTATTAATTAAACGCCATATTTTGAGAACATGGCATGTAATGGTGGCACAACTACATGTAACTTCAATGTCCTGCACATTGTATACAATGTACAGGGATTTGTTTACTTTAAGCTGATTACAAGTACATATGTACATGTACATAGGCCTACATGTACATATGTATACTGAACAGCAAAAGAAACGTCGTATGAATACAAGATATCAACAGGTATATTTTGTAACGTACACTTTGAAAACCATTCAAGTCGCATTCCATCCGCCTATAGGATTTTCAGGCACAGTCATGATTCAGAATGATGTTAGACTGCATATTTCCCGAAAACGATACATGTAAAACTCTTGTGGTTGAGTTACATTATGTCAACGATTTAAAATCACGACGTTTCTTTTGCTGTTCAGTATACTTGTAATCAGCTTAAAGTAAACAAACCAAGCCTAGCACCCATTTTGTTTTTAATTGCTAGTCAGTAAGCCCTGATGAATGAAAATATTCTAAGCCGGGGTACACATTGCCCATTTGCACCCCTGACATACATGTATTAAGCCATTATGGTACAGTCGTATGACACTAAGCCAAAATGACCGTATTCAGACACAATCCAGAGACCTCTTAGTGTATTGGAATTAAATTAAAAATCTTAGAAATGCCTATTTCTGAGGTCTCTGGAGCCTGGAGAATTTATTTGAACAAGAAATAAATAAAAATGATATGCATTTCCATACATATAATCAAACAGAAAACACATTTTTCAAAAAAAATGATGACTCAGCACTTTTTTTGGATGAATTTTTTTTTGGTGGACTGTCTTAGATATCTTTAAGGATATTCAGAACTTAAAATTTCAACTTTTCCAAAATTCACTACACCCTAATGTACATGTATCACAGATTAGAAACACGTGTGTGCATACATGTCATCTGCATACAATGGTAGTGGTCATTGTGCTTGTTTTAGTACTGAATGGTTTTGGAGGATTCAGGTCATGTGTAAGCAAATGGGCCTAGGGAGTTAGGATTAATGAGCTTAATTACTGTACTGAAGTTTAATGGACCAATGCAAAAGAGCTTTTGAGGTGACACAGCCATCCAGGCATCTTTGACTTTCTTACCTGACATTGCAAGACGTACAACCTGAGAATGAGGAGACTGTCTGACGTCCTGTCCATTGACCTTAAGCACCATATCACCAACTCTTAGTCCAGCCTGTTCAGCTGCACCACCTACATGTACATGTAAAACAAATTACCATTCACTCGTCTACTACACAAAATTGACAATTTGCTTATCAAAATACACGATTTTTTTTTGAATATTCAAAATTAGTATTACATCTACGTAAACAAATATTTCTGTCTAAAAACTGTACTCAGCAAATTGTAGTTTCCGCTGCTCAGATATCAAGAGGTTAAAATGTGTGCACTGTAAAATGGAGGTCCTGGGTTCTGCCTCTACAAAGCATGGAGTATACAGTGTG
Source organism: Zoroaster sp. YZ-2022 (assembly GCA_029582265.1). NCBI lineage: Eukaryota > Metazoa > Echinodermata > Asteroidea > Forcipulatida > Zoroasteridae > Zoroaster > Zoroaster sp. YZ-2022. Next base: position 25,419,827 of record CM055826.1, read on the forward strand.
CTTAATAGATATTATTATTATATTTGTGGTAATGAAACCAAGGATGCTTCAAAAGCACACTTAAGCATTGTAGCTCGGAAGCCTGAGGAAACCTGTAAACAAGGGCGCTTGCTATATGAACCAGAAACACCGGAATAAACCCCTACTCTTCCACAATAAATATTTTGGATTCTTTGATGTGCATTACTTAATCTAATACACAGGATCTATGGCTTAACGTCCTATCTGAAGGACTCAAGAATACAAGTGCCGTGACCAGCCACACCGGCATTTAAACCCACATTCTGACAACACCAGAACTTGAGTCCGATATACTAGATCGCTCGGCCAAATCTAAAATCAATTGTTCAAATTTGTTTAATGAATTTGTTCCCGGAACTAAAGGCTTAAAGGAAAACTATCATCACAATCAACTGACCATGGAATCGGAGTGCTAGTTTTAGATTAACCCAGTGACTGAAAATAATACCCCACATGATAAGGTCATATTAAAGTTGCTGCTGCATAAATGAGCCCGTAATGTTCAGTCACTGTGTTCATCTTAAACTAGAAAACTGATTCAATGCCCAGTTGAAAGTCTGCTCTGTTCATTACGATAGTATCCCTTTAAGGCAAGTATACACCAATCTATATATATCGCAGAACCCGCTGCTATATAGGATTCTAGCTGGCCAATCGTCATCGGGCAAGCTCGGTGGTCGAGAGGTTAAGACGTCTGCACTAGTAAGCAGAAGGTCGTGGGTTCGAATCCCGCCCGAGTCGCCTGTGTAGTTTTTTCACCAACACTTGGAAAGCACTGAGCATACAGTGCTATACACACGTCGGTGTAGGGCAAAAATTAAATCAATTGTTTATCTCCCGACGCAAGAATTTCACCAATCTATATATATCGCAGAACCCGCTGCTATATAGGATTCTAGCCGGCCAATCGTCATCGGGCAAGCTCGGTGGCCGAGAGGTTAAGACGTCTGCACTAGTAAGCAGGAGGTCGTGGGTTCGAATCCCGCCCGAGTCGCCTATGTAGTTTTTTCACAGACACTCAGAAAGCACTGAGCATACAGTGCTATACACACGTCAGTATACGGCAAAAATTAAATCAATTGTTTATCTCCCGACGCAAGAATTTCACCAATCTATATATATCGCGGAACCCGCTGCTATATAGGATTCTAGCCGGCCAATCGTCATCGGGCAAGCTCAGTGGTCGAGAGGTTAAGACGTCTGCACTAATAAGCAGGAGGTCATGGGTTCGAATCCCGCCCGAATCGCCTGTGTAGTTTTTTCACAGACACTCGGAAAGCACTGAGCATACAGTGCTATACACACGTCGGTGTAGGGCAAAAATTAAATCAATTGTTTATCTCCCGACGCAAGAATTTCACCAATCTATATATATCGTGGAACCCGCTACTATATAGGATTCTAGCCGGCCAATCGTCATCGGGCAAGCTCGGTGGTTGAGAGGTTAAGACGTCTGCACTAGTAAGCAGGAGGTCGTGGTTCGAATCCGCCCGAGTCGCCTGTGTAGTTTTTTCACAGACACTCGGAAAGCACTGAGCATACAGTGCTATACACACGTCGGTGTAGGGCAAAAATTAAATCAATTGTTTATCTCCCGACGCAAGAATTTCACCAATCTATATATATCGTGGAACCCGCTACTATATAGGATTCTAGCCGGCCAATCGTCATCGGGCAAGCTCGGTGGTCGAGAGGTTAAGACGTCTGCACTAATAAGCAGGAGGTCATGGGTTCGAATCCCGCCCGAATCGCCTGTGTAGTTTTTTCACAGACACTCGGAAAGCACTGAGCATACAGTGCTATACACACGTCGGTGTAGGGCAAAAGTTAAATCAATTGTTTATCTCCCGACGCAAGAATTTCACCAATCTATATATATCGCGGAACCCGCTGCTATATAGGATTCTAGCCGGCCAATCGTCATCGGGCAAGCTCGGTGGTCGAGAGGTTAAGACGTCTGCACTAGTAAGCAGGAGGTCATGGGTTCGAATCCCGCCCGAGTCGCCTGTGTAGTTTTTTCACAGACACTCGGAAAGCACTGAACATACAGTGCTATACACACGTCGGTGTAGGGCAAAAATTAAATCAAAAGTATACACTCGTTGGTTTAAACCAACCAACATATACAAGTTTCAACTTATATAGTTCCATCTTCAATAAGAAAATAGTGAAATATACATTCAGACTGTTCATATTCATTCCAAATGAAATTAATTATGGTAATTATTTCAACAACAACAAAATAGAAACTGAGACAGACATATTTGAACGAATGTTGCCATCATCAACATTACACTAAGAAACTATTATTTTTTTGTTTTGTTTTTGAGATACATGTAGTGTATTATGGCTTTAAAGCAATTCACTGTTGCAATGCCAAAACAAAAAACAATAAAGAACAAGGGGTATAATGTCGTGATCAATATAACCGAAATGCTCATGATAGTGAAGTTCAATACAATGATGTTTTACTCATATGATTGTACCTACCTTTATCAATGTCAGTCACAACAACTGGTCTGCTGTACTGGATACGGAATCCAAACATGTTGTTCACCTTCTTGATAGTGACGTTTCTCTCTCGTGCTATTCATAATGACCATACATGCAAGCAGGGTGCATCAAAGGGGTGTATGTTTCAGCAGGTAAAGGGGAGAATGAATAAACCAAACATGAACATTATTATGAAGTTCAAGATTTGGCTTACGAAAAAAAGACAGGAACCAATTTAACAGAGCTGCTTATCAGAAGATTTTTGTTAAGCAATTTTAAATAGACAACCAGCTAAAGTCTGCACCTTTTATATGAAAAATTTACTGGTAACCAACAAAATATACTCAGCAAATTTTACAGCCAAGTATTTTTAATTGCTTAGCAGCTCAATGAAATTGATTCCAGATGAAAGGTAGACAGAGTTCATTAGCAAATCCTTACACCCATACTATGATTTTTTTTAAATACATGTAAACATAGTAATACTCATTTACTGAAGCAGAACCCAACCTATTTGAACCATGCATAAACCCAGTGGGCACACGACGTCTTTAAGACGTCTTATAGACGTAAATTATTGACGTCTTATAAATGTCTTATTTTGGTCGTATATGCAAAACAAAACGACCTCTTTTTCTGACGACTAAACAACGTCTTTTTCTGACGACTAAACGACGTCTGTTTCTGATGACTAAAAGACGTCTTTTAGTCGTCGGCACTGTAAAAAAATTCCTAGCACCCTAGCTGCCAGGTAAAGCACCATAAATTTTAAGGTGGAAGTTTTACAAATTGTGCCGTAGGCCTACATTTAACGGGATTTTTGTATGGATGGAACGCTGCATCTGCTATGGGATGGATCTGCAGATACTGGAATTAATCAATGCAACTGTTTATTGTACACAATGCTTTTCACTTTATGCCTACACATACACGTAGTCTGGCTCTTTTTTCAACCACTCCTGATCCTCTCCAGTTACTAATGTACAGAACATGTATCCTTTATAAATACTGTCTTTTCGAAACTGTTTTTAGTCATGGTGGCATGCAATTATAATCTATATTTCAATATTTTAAATTTTGAATGTACTTTTTTACATAAACACAGAAGAGAACATCAAAATCTTACCTTTTTAATCATAAAATTAACAGTAAATTATTTGAAAATGGCCTCAAATCACCCATTTTTACATATTTAAACATTGGAAATGATTCGAGCGCAAAGCTATGTCAAAGTAAGGTCAGATCATTTACATATTGGATATATCCCAGAGTGCAATGGGAGCGGCCATATGTTTAAATATGTATATAAAAAAATGGGTGATTTAAGGCCATTTTCAAATAATTTACTGTTAATTTTATGATTAAAAGGTAAGATTTTGATGTTCTCTTCTATGTTTATGTAAAAAGTACATTCAACATTTAAAATATTGAAATATAGATTATAATTGCATGCCACCATGACTAAAAAGAGTTTCAAAAAGACAGTATTGTAGAGTTTATCACTAGGTGGCGCTGTCTGTCGGGCTGGTGGGGCTTGGTGCACGCTGGCAGGAAACAGCCGCATGCTGTTCGGTGCGCATTTGCGTTGCAGCGTGCTCGCGCCACGAGAGGCGGGAAAAAGGGTAGAATAGTTGCCGTCAAAGAAAAAGGACATGAGCCGACTGAGCTGAGACTGAACTATAGTCCCAGCACCCTGACAGACAGCGTAGAAGTCAAGGTAGATTATATACAATAAAACCCAATTAATGTTGTGTTTACCTGATTGATAGATGATTCTGTGAATAAAGATATTGTTAAACTGAAGCCCAGTCTCCCATGTGTTATTATGTCCGATCCCTTGCCATACGAATAGAACTCGCGAAGAAAGAAACGTTACAGTACATGTATATATAAAGGATACATGTTCTGTACATTAGTAACTGGAGAGGATCAGGAGTGGTTGAAAAAAGAACCAGACTACGTGTACGCAGACCTGCCAACCTTTGGGATCACAAAACTGTATTCTGAAACTCCAAAAGTTGTATTTTTCATAAAAAACTGTATTTTTCAAAAATATGCATAGACGAGCTTACGAACAAAGGTTTAATGTGGCTGCAATGCTCCAACTTTAATACTTACAGGTGTACATTATAGTTTTCTATAAAAAGCACACAGTACGTGCAGGCAAGTGAAAAACATTGTGTACAATAAACAGTTGCATTGATTAATTCCAGCATCTGCAGATCCATCCCATAGCAAATGCAGCGCTCCATCCATACAAAAATCCCATTAAATGTACGGCACAATTTGTAAAACTTCCACCTTAAAATTTACGGTGCTTTACCTGGCAGCTAGGGTGCCAGGAAATTTTTTACAGTGCCGACGACTAAAAGACATCTTTTAGTCGTCAGAAACAGACGTCGTTTAGTCGTCAGAAAAAGACGTCGTTTTGTTTTGCATATACGACCAAAATAAGACATTTATAAGACATTTATAAGACGTTCAATAATTTACGTCTATAAGACGTCTTAAAGACGTCGTGTGCCCACTGGGAATAAGCTGTTGAGGGCATACGTTGTTATATCACTGTTCAACACAATGTTCAACGTATTTTGCAGATGATGTGCCTATGTGCGAAATATCTCCAGCATTGGCTGGTACAAAGTGTAGGCTCAACGCTAGCTTGAATATCCGACGTCATGATTTGTGACGTTATGCCAGGAGATTCAGCTTTGACATAGCGCGCGATGATGGGCATACATGCGCAATATCTCCAGCAATATATGGATGGCAGAAGTACATGCTCATGTAGTAACATTCATTTGCAAGCGAGCCTCGAACATCGAAGCGTGACAGTACATGTAGGTCTTCAGCACAATATATCCAATGAAATCTCTTGAATGGCTATGCCCGGAGCCTGTCTCTATCCTTAGTAGGACAAAGACAGGGGACCTGTCTTACACAATGCTCACTTTACACCAAAGTGGTTATCATCAAGAACCTAAATGTTGTGGTAATTTCACCACTAGAGGACTACATTGTGCACAGAGCGGATAGCAGGGCACTAACATGGTAATCAAGAGGTTCCAGTTTCGAGTCCCGTTACTTTGTTCTCTCCCAAATTTTATTTTTTTACCAAGTCAATATATATGGACTACTTGATGAAAGAAACCAAAATGCTAAACATTTCCACTCTACCTATGAGGGACAGCCTTTGGTAGTCTATTGCCGACGTCTTACGATGGACCCTCCGGTAGGCTAGACTCTGGTACTGCTTCTGAAATTCTTTCTCCGATGCTGTTGTTTTCACCGACTCCCTGGCCTCGTCTGCTCGATCAAATGCACCCTCTTCGTCACTTGCTGCTGGTACTTTATTCACCACTGCAACTGAAATGCCATAAAAAATAATTACTATATATATATACAGTCTCCTGATGACGGCTAGAGCAAACTAATCGAAACATTGAGAACAACCAACCGGCTCTTTTCAGAGCCATCACTTCTTCCAAGAAGACATTAATACATGGTGTACCCGAAAGAACTTAACAACATATACAGTTCGAATACTCATACTTTTTCTAGTATTTGAATACATTTTTCTGTACTCATACTCATAAAAAAGTACAATAGCTACATGTCTGGTATATACATGTACAGCTGTCTCTGTATTTAGTGCCAGAAAACAACTAATGTGTGTAGGGGTGACGATACTGAATTTTTTTTATAGTCGATTATAATCGACAGCCATGATATCGGCGATATACGATATTATAGTCTCAATACGCGGATTTTTTTAAATACATGAAAAAATGTATGTATTGTACGTTAACAAGATTGGACACCGAAAAACCTACTTTTACATGCAAGTTCTACAGGGACAGTCGCTCCAAAATGAGCCAAGTTCTTAGAGACAATTTATCACTCCGGCATTATTTTAACTAAAAAGAGCGATATAAATTTAATATCGGCTATATTTTTGGAATATCGCCGGTATTTGTGGAATATCACCAATATGGCGATATTTCAATATTTTCAAAACCATAACCGATTTAGCCGATAATTGTTTGAATATCGTATCGTTACGATATTATCGTGATACGGTATCATCCACCCCTAAATGTGTGTATTCTTGCTCTCATTAAGACGTGTCAGTACTGTATGCCGAGGCCATTATGCTTCCTTTCCAAACAAGTCCACGAGCCCAAACAGCGCCCAATTTCCCAATAGTTTTAAGTGGACACAAAGATATGAACAGTTTCTGCTGGCACCCCTGATTTTACAGTTTTGATTTTTTTAATGGAATTCACCCATAAAGCCCCAAAAAAGTCTCCGGTTATTAGAACCAGACAAAATTTCCCATACACAAAGTATGGTAGCTAAGAGAGGCCTCACAAATCGGGCAAACAGGCATACCCCTGTGTGAACATGTCATTTAAAACACAGCACGGCAGAATTTCAAGTGATCCAGCAATTTTGGCTGCAATCGCTTCATAGCAAAAAAAAAGAAAACTAAAAATGACAAAGCAGGTGTCTGAGGGGGCCTAACAAGGTTTAAGAAAAAAACACTGAAGGTAAGAGGCTACAGACAAACAGAAGAAAACATTAATGAAAGAACAATAAGAAAATAGAAATACTAAGGTATAACAGTATACACACACAAGATAAAGAGGAAGTAAAACCTAAATCACCCTGAGAAACGGTCAATAAGGGTAGCTCAGTTGCATGTTGTGCTGGCTGGTATGAGAGTACGAGGTGCTGAGCCTTGTTCGGTGTATCCTTTCCACCAATATAAATATCATTAACTACACTTATCATGTACCTGTTTGTAGACTTTGTGGCCTTCCTGCCTGCTGTTCAACTTGCTTTGTCATCATTGTCAGCTCCTGGTTGTTGCCGACGTATATCCAATCAGAATGTCTGTAGCTAGCATCGTAAACACCCCTGTCTTCATCTTCGTCGTTATCACCATCCACCTCATCCTCATCCTTGCTAGAGACGGAGGGGATGTCAGCCTGCAATGTTTCCCTCTGCAATGTGGATGGCAAATCTGTGGCTAATTCCTCCTGAACACAAGGAAATTTACACCTTTGTCATTATGCATCGATACGAATATTAAGGAATGCATGTTCAAGTATACATTAAGGAATGCTCCAGTTTTACTTCTTAAAGCTACTTAAGACATAAATGATCATAGTTTTTAAATACATCTTAATTACTTATTAAGTTCATGATAGTATCAAACATCCCTTGAAATATATCTGTCTCATTTGCTATCGGTTTAGTAAAATTAATGGGGCAATATCATCACGATCAACAGGGCATGGAATCAGAGTGCTAGTTTTAGATTAACTCAGTGACTGAAAATAATACCCCACATGATATATAATACCCCGCATATACATGTATGAGCCAGTAATTTTCAGTCACCATGCCCTGTTGAAAGTCTGCTCTGATCGTGACGATATTGTCTCTTTAATTAAATAATTTCCCAAAATGAATTTCTGTCAACAAATTCTGTTTAATTATTTTTATTTTTTTTAAGTTTTTCATTTTTTAATCTCCAAGAAATTCTGAAGTGACTTGTGACTTGGATTTAAGATGTACATGCACATGTACAGTGTGTAAATGTCTTTGAAATTGGTATTGACACTTAGGAGAGAAGAATTAGACTTGGTGACTTATCACATGTACAAGTCTGGTCTAACCATCTGCCAGGGCATTTACATGTATGATTGAAAATTCAAACGTAAAAAGAAAACAAAATGCTGTGCAAATTCAAGATACTTTTGGAGATGGAACTACGTGTATTTAGGGCTTATTAATTTGTATTTGTTTACTCTTCATTGTCAAGCGCCTTGATCTAGTTTTGTTAGTTTTTGTGCTTTATAATAACCTTCTATTATTTTACCTCTGTAAGAGAAGATTTTGATTGGTCCATCTCTGTTAGCTCTTGTTTCTCATCCTCATCAGTACTGACTGTCCCATGACTCTCATCACTGATTATCGTCATCTCGGCTGTCTGTGGCTTTGGCATCATCGCCATGGAGACAGTTACCATCTTTTGTTGAGCTACCCTGTGGTCCATCTCCACAAAGTTGATATTTATGGAAGGCTCCGAGGGCGTCTCAAGAGAGTGTTCCGATGGAGTCTGATCATGCTGATGGAGGAGGTCATGGTAGTCAAAATCTGGTGGGGATTGAGGTGGGATGGAAATGGTGGAAGCGGTGTCTGTGCAGGAGTTGAGCCTGGACCGGTTCATGTCCAAACTCCGAGTTGTTTCTGGTGGGCTTTGCATTAAGGCTATCTCTGGTGAACTCTGCACACACTGAGTAGAAGAGGTTTCGGGCAAGTCAGGAGAGTTGTCTCCACCTTTGAAAGAGATGTCCTGTGATGGGCTAGTGACAATTAAGGGTGGCGATGGCTTTATAATTGGCGTTACATTCACATCGTGTTGAATATCATCAAGACTCTTTATGATTGGTGTTGAATCAAGAAACTCTTGATTTAGTGATTCCTGATGATTCAGTTCAGATGGGTCTTTCCTGGATGAGAATAGCTCCTTTTTATTTCCAGGTGTGATTATCTGGACTGGTTGCCCAACTGGTTCTATACAGGCATAATGGCGAAATTTCCTTACAGACATACATGTAGGCTGCTTGTCTGATTTCCCGGGTATGCTTGACACAGGGGTTTCAGTCCCAACAGATTCTTGCTTTTCAATCTTTTGCAGTGGAAGTGCACCCAAAATGAGTTCTTCTTCCCCATCAATGTCCAATCGGGTAACAACAGTGTAAGAGCTTGATAAATCTGAACTGAGCTGCTGTCTAATTTTAGGTCGGGTGACTTCAGCACCACAGACTGTGTTCACTTGGTGTGGAGATGTACTCTTGGTAGCCTGTTTCAGTAATACTTGTCGCTCTACAGCAATTTCTGTCTTGCGCTCACATAGATCCCCTTTTCTTGTATCTGAAGAGGCGGAGCCATTTTGCTGGGCCAAGACATCAATTGATTTATCAGCGCTACTTTGCTTCTGCAATTGGTTGGTCAGACTCAGGCGTTTGGGTTTCAGTGGTGGGCCTCCTGCAATCAAGTCTATGTCTTGATAAGATGCAGGCAACCTCTTTTCCTCGAGGGTATCTGTGATGACTTCCGGGGAGCTCTGCTGATAAACTGGATTTTTAGTTGGCACTATCTCTGGAGATATTCCTCCAGCCCGGCTATGAGCCAGTCTCTTCTTTGACTTGTGCTGCTCTTGGTTATTATTTGATTCATTTTCAGGAACGGGCAACTGAGGTGGTTGTAGGTGCACTCCTACATGAAGGATTTCATTGTCTTCCAGCAATTCTGTGGTGTCTGTACCTGCTTCCTGGGTTGGAGTTGACACTGCACCTATTGTGTGTCTCTTGTTTCTCACACTTTCCTCCTTGGAAGGCAAAATTGGTGCTGAAATGAAGATCTCCGTACCCTGAGAGGGATCAGAGATGATTCTCTTTCTGTCCTTTGCTTTCTTTTTCTCTTTCTTTTCACTGACTTTCTTTGTATTTTTTGGCTTGTCCAGTGATTTACTCTTCTGTGGGGAGGCATACTCCTCAGTGAACTCTTCCCTGGAGTAAACCATGTGTGCCTGCTTCCCTTTGGAAAGCGACTGTGTTTTCTTGCCCATGCTGCTACTCTGAGAGTTAATGTCTTCCAAAGGATCAGGCAATGATATACATGTATTCAAACTGTACTCTGCTTTTAAACCTTGACTGCCCTCTTCCGCTAAATTTTGGGCACTTTGCACCAATTGACATTCAGAGCGTTCTTCTGAAATAAGATCTTCTTGTACTAATGTTGGCAAGATTTCCGTTGACAAGTTTTGGCCAAAATGTGGCTTGTTCTCAGAGGTCTCTAATGAGGACAGTCGCTGATCACATTCAAATGTTTCCCTTGAACAAGTGTCCTTACTTACTGGTTTAATGTGTTGTCCAGACAACTCCAAACCAGGGAACAAAGGAAGGTCACTTAATAAATTTGAAGGGATACATAAATTGCTGCTGTATTCTTCACAACTTTCTTTGTTTGGGGTATTTAAAGGCTGCGCTAGCTCAGACTTTGAGGGAGGACTTCCAAATTGTCTCTGTTGTTCAGGAGTATGGTTCCTTGCTGGCCAATCCCTGAAAGTCTCTCTACTGTCAAAACCATCAAAGTCCTCCTGGTGGACTAAAGAAAGATCAAAGACTCCACTGTCCTGCTCACCTGTCACCCAGTTTATATCATCAAACACGAGATTGTAATTCTGACGAGAACGATCAGTTTCAAGATTTAGGATATGCGCAAATGCAGATTCTTCAATGGAATTTCTGTTGATTGGCAGTAATGATGCAACAGTTTTTAAATCAAGATTATTGTGTAATTGATTATAAGAACTTTCCCATGGAACCCGTGTAAACTTGGGAGGTTTCAACTTTAAAGTAGATGATGCATTGACATTATGAAATACGTGATTGTTTTCAGTATCAGACACAAGATCTGGTGTATTTTCCTCAATAGGATACTCCTTTGTTTTGACAGCTGGTTGAAATTCCTGGTCATCTGACTTATCCAATGTTAGGTGGCAGACATCTTCAATATTCTTGTTATATTTTTCCCCAGGCTGCTCAGGTGTTGAGTCCAGCACCAGATGATTTTTGACCTTTGGTTTATCGTTTACATATGATTCTGGCTCATTTTCGGTTCTACTGAGATCTTGTTCACATCCAAGTTGGTTTGATGCAGGAAGCTCCTCAATTTTGGGGATAATTGTAGAAGAAAGTTGAGCATTATCAGAGACGTCCTCCGAATCAAAAGTGCTCTGTCGTGATATACTTGTATCATTCTCATTCGATTCAAAACAAGTATCTGTCAGATTGCTATAAGGATCCCAATTAGTAAACTTCAAAGTCCCATCAGAGGTACATGTACAATGATCATCTGCGAGAGGCCACTTGAAGCTGCGTTTCTGGCGTGTAGTTTGACAACTTGCTCCCTTGTCAGAAAGCTCAGAATAATGACTAATGTATCCTTCTGTCTTGCTCAGCTTGGTCCTGAGTGGTGACTTTTCTTTCTCAGTGACGACAGATGCGACTGTTGAAGACTGCACTTGTTCCTCACCTGAAATGGAAATAGAAGACAGGACAAAGTTATTCCTTCTTTTCAAAAATGTGGCACACCAAAAAAGACCATCAGGTATTAAGCCATTAAAAATACAGAAAATGGTTCACTCAGGACAAGGCAGTATTTTGCATAGTACCAGTACATACATCATATTCTTCTCAATGTATGTAGTTGATGGTCCATTGATTTAATTCCTTTTTGATTATTCAATTTACAAAGCAAATCCATTTTCAAGACTCCCTCACAGAGACATTCATATACATGTACATATACAAGGGTCTGTTCCTGTAAACATGAAAACAGTTCCAACATAAAAACTGATGCAGAATGACAATTGGCATCAATTCAAATCCAGGACAACCGCACCCCAAGTGCTAAAATGTTATTCAAAGTGCTTGCCAACACTCTTTGCACCAAGGCAAATCCTTTGCAAATCCAATCTGAATCTAACAGCTGGTCCTGCTCGATCATTGTATTCTCTACAACCTGAACTGATGAATTCATGCCTATCCATCCCATTACATCTGTTGAGTTGGGAGCACATATTTTTTTTAGATCAGCTCCAATCGGTAATAGATGTATAGCAAATCATATTTGCAGCTAATAGGCATAAATTTTAAGCAATATCTCTAGAGAGGGATCCTTTCCTGTCAAAAGTAGTTGCATGGTGCAAATGCGTAAGAGTAAATACATCAATGGTATTTGGTAACATACATGATTCATTTCAACCCTCTAGTTTTCAAGAAATTTATCATAAAATTAACCTGTGAAAATTTAATCTCAAAAGGTGGCAGACCCTGTGCTCATGTTTTTGAGAAAACAAAAAACAAACATTTGCATTTTACAAAGGTTGCTGCCCAACAACATTTTGTAAAATCGACATAACATTTACCTTTTTTGTATTAGAGGAAAGCACTTATAATCAGAAGAAAGCACGGATAATTTACATCAGGATTATTGATACATGTACGTATACCAACTTTACACAAAGTCAGTTTTTAGAAAATATAATTTGTTAGTTTGATTAAATAACATGTGCCTGCAATAAATTATTGTACATGTTAGTCTGTATAAATATATATTTTTGTTCTGAAACAGTTTACATTTTAAAGAGAAGTTACAACATTGGTAATGTTGGCAAATCTGAGCACTTCTAATGAGTATGCTTACTCTCTTTGAAAAGATATACATTAAAGGGAAGGTACAGCATTGGTAATGTTGGCAAATCTGAGCACTTCTAATGAGTATGCTTACTCTCTTTGAATCAAGATATACATTAAAGGGAAGGTACAACATTGGTAATGTTGGCAAAACTGAGCACTTCTAATGAGTATGCTTACTCTCTTTGAATCAAGATATACATTAAAGGGAAGGTACAGCATTGGTAATGTTGGCAAAACTGCTTCTATGAGTATGCTTACTCTCTTTGAATCAAGATATACATTAAAGGGAAGGTACAGCATTGGTAATGTTGGCAAAACTGCTTCTATGAGTATGCTTACTCTCTTTGAATCAAGATATACATTAAAGGGAAGGTACAGCATTGGTAATGTTGGCAAAACTGCTTCTATGAGTATGCTTACTCTCTTTGCATCAAGATATACATTGAAGGGAAGGTACAACATTGGTAATGTTGGCAAATCTGAGCACTTCTAATGAGTATGCTTACTCTCTTTGAATCAAGATATACATTAAAGGAAAGGTACAGCATTGGTAATGTTGGCAAAACTGCTTCTATGAGTATGCTTACTCTCTTTGAATCAAGATATACATTAAAGGGAAGGTACAACATTGGTAATGTTGGCAAATCTGAGCACTTCTAATGAGTATGCTTACTCTCTTTGAATCAAGATATACATTAAAGGAAAGGTACAGCATTGGTAATGTTGGCAAAACTGCTTCTATGAGTATGCTTACTCTCTTTGAATCAAGATATACATTAAAGGGAAGGTACAACATTGGTAATGTTGGCAAAACTGAGCACTTCTAATGAGTATGCTTACTCTCTTTGAATCAAGATATACATTAAAGGGAAGGTACAGCATTGGTAATGTTGGCAAAACTGCTTCTATGAGTATGCTTACTCTCTTTGAATCAAGATATACATTAAAGGGAAGGTACAGCATTGGTAATGTTGGCAAAACTGCTTCTATGAGTATGCTTACTCTCTTTGCATCAAGATATACATTAAAGGGAAGGTACAGCATTGGTAATGTTGGCAAAATTGCTTTTTTTAGTTCATTTTTTATTTGCTTTGAATCATATACAATTAAACATGTAATTTGGACAACCATGTAGAAAAGGCAATACATGTATTGTAACCATCGTGTGAAAGTTTCAGCTCAATGCAGTCATAAAAAGTCATAAAAAGTGTGAAAAAGAGTTGACAATATTCATGAATATTGGTATTCAGGAATATTACCAACTTTGCATCAAGTTACTAGTTAACTTTGGGACAATATTTCAGTAATTTTGTATCTTCCTATTAAAATAAACTTTAAAAGTGTTTTTTTTTAATGTTTTTTTTTGTTGTTGTTGTTGTTTTTTGTTTTTTTTGGTATATATGAGCCAGTAATTTTCAGTCACTGTGATCATCTTAAACTAGGACACTGCGATTCCATGCCCTGTTGAAAGTCTGCTCTGATCATGATGATAAATTTGTCCCTTTATTGATCAAACTGTTCCTACATGTATGAACATCATACATGTTCACACATACATGTAGTGTTAGCCAGCAATACTTTTTGGGCAACTTATGGACAACTTATTTTGTAAATGGAAACCCTGTTTTATTTGTAATACGCTCGAAAAAGAATAACAAAGTTACATGTCCTATTTAAAAATTGTGGCTTAAATACATGGATGTATTTGTTAGGCAATCCAGAACATCATTCTGGCCAAATATACATGTACATTAAATGCATGTTTCACTAGTTTACGTTACATTCTGTATTATATTCTGCATGTTAGTTGTAAGTATTGTTGACACTTTGCTTACTAGTCTTGGTTCAAGACTGCGTTTGTACGTTTTTGATACACGATCCGTCGCCGCAAGCTGCACGATGGCACTACACGAACCGCTACAATCAAGAACCGCTACAATCAAATCACGAACCGCTACCACACACAAACCGCTATCAAACAAAGTCTTGGGAATCGCATAGAATCTCCTCCCAAAAACGGGGGGAAACCACTACGCATGCGTCAATTTGAAATGCTAGTGCGGCCCACAGTCCGTTGTTGTACTTTATGTTGATTCCCAAGACTGTGTTTGATAGCACGGTTCATGTGTGGTAGCAGTTTGTGACTGTAGCGTTTGTGTAGCACCGTCGGATCGGGTATCAAAAACATACAAGCACAGTCTTGAACCAAGACTATTTGCTTACCTGATCAATGCCAAAGCATTATAGGATGTAACTACACTGTATAAGAACACTAATAGATCCTCCATCCACAGTCAGCAAGTCATGTACGCATGGTATAATCATGGAGGTAATATTCACAATGTAATACCAGTGTACTTGCAAAGACTTTACAAAAAGTGCATGTTCAGTACACAAATAGAATGGAATTCACACAACTACCACATGCCATGCAAATATGCAGAATATTCTGAAGATTATGAAGTGATACTACAACCATAGACACATGCCTACATGTACCTCTTTCCATATACATGTACATACACTGTACATGTAGCAGGAGAAGCTGTCATTCATTCATTGACACTAATTGATCAAATCCCTGACTTCCTAATAAACAATAGTATACAACCATTGTCCAAATAGCCTTGGAAGTTTCACCCATTTGTTTATGATCTAACCCCCCTTACCCAGCCATCCCTGAACTTTTACATTGTGGGGCAAGTCCATTCATATTTTTGAGGGGTAATAAATCCTGAAAGTCATGCCTGTCAGAGGGGATATCATTCCAAGGATATATATACATGGTCATAGGGTCAATGAAACCAAACACACCCCTTTTGTGGCTTCTCACTTTGGCAAAGTACTTTACTCTGTAAACAGCACTGATGCATAGCTAATCACAGTGGCATATGTGTGGATGATTTATTTGTGCACAGCAGCAAGAATCAGGGTTTCATGACCATTCTATTAGGGAAATTTGTATGGGTTACGAATTTCAACAAGTTTTGCAAAACAATTACAACACGTAAAAACAAAATCTGTTAAATACAGAAACCTCATGAGGGTTTTGAATTTTATACAGATTAGCTACTTTTTAAATTGGTAAGAAAACAATTAATGTACATGTATCTTCAGTTGAGTGGGTATTTGATTAAAATGTTGAAAGAGACCTTCATGAAGGTGGAGTAATTCAAAAGTAACAAGATTTTCAAATTGAACTTTCTTGTTGTAAAGCTGATGGTATCCAATCTTTCCAAAACATGTTTTAATGTCTGTGGCGCTGCCACACAAAAAAGGTAAAATAACTTTCAGTTTGAATTTCGGAATGAGTCCTCTTTCCTATTCCACAGTTAGAATATGAAAAAACTTGAATGCATTTTCACTGTGTTCTCATTAACACTAACTCCTCCAAATCCTCCAAAATCCTTCTCCTGGTTTTGCCTAATTTTGATGGATTCAGTACTACTCAGTATAGTCTAGTAAATTGACCATGTGTATAGCTACATGTAAGCCATGGATGCTTTGCATTTGCCACTGTACCAATTCCAAAGCCCAACAACTGGGGTACCTTTTTACTGCATGTTGATGGATATTGGTGGAGTTGGGACGGTTTCTAGCCAAAATGCCAAGGGGTCAGGGTTAATGATACAACGTAATAAGCTGAATTTTCCAAAAAGTGGATGTTCAATATACTTGATTCAAAGAGGGTAAACAAACTCATGACAGTAGTTTTGCCAACATTAAACTCATGACAGTAGTTTTGCCAACATTGTGAACCATCCATCTGACTTTAATAAACCTGCTTCTGTGAGTACATGTATTGCTTACTTTTTTGAATCAAGAATTATATAAAACAACCAACCTGTTCAAGTTTAAGCACGATGCAGAATCTTAGTCATGAGAAAAGTGTGAAAAAGCATTCACAATTTTGTGTATACATATATTTTTCTAACATAAAAATGGAATACTTTTTTCAGAATGATTGAAGTAAGCTTTTAAATAGTATTTCATGTGATTTCATTAATTTAATAATATAGCAAAATTTACCAATCCATTATAAAAGATTCACTTTAAAAATTTAAACACATTTTTTTGCAATTTATTTCCATCAGAAATCAAGATCGACTACCATCAATTCTACAGAGTGCCTCCTGGGCACTATTTAATGTTAGTGAAGAGCTGGTAACCTTCCCAGGTGGGCAGGTCCATTTGGATATGACCTTATACTGGCATCTCAAGTATGCTTTATGCCACTTCAGAGGCTGTGTCCAGGCAGGTAGTGTCAAACGTATCCTGCCCAAGTTTAAAACATGTTCATGGCATGAACTTGAGTGCTTGCATGTTTTTAAATGATGTTAACTTGTAGAATACTGCACCAAGGTTGCATATTTTACAAATATTCCACAAGCCCAACCTTAACTTATTATTATTTACAAGTCAATCTCCGGTAAGGGAAACTAGTCATTCATTCATTTATTAACACATATTCCAATGTTGACAACAAGAACTTCGTTACAAATAATTACACAATATCAAGAGGTTGTACAAAATGCAAAGACAAAATTAGTAACATGAAAAGACTATTTATAAGAGAAAAGCTTGTCAACATTGAGGAAAAGAAGAAGCCGGGGCTTTTATTCCTTTTCCTACCCCCACCCCCTCCCCTTAATTACAAAATGACAAAGTTTCTGGACAAATACAAAGGACTACATTCAACAATAACATTGGCAGGAGATCAGACCAAATAATAGGTCAATTAATTAAATAGTATTATTGAGCAACTTAAATTTAAGCTTCTTTGTAAATGTTTTAAGAGAGCGAGACTGCTTGACATCATCAGCCAGACTGTTCCAGAATTTGATTCCACAGTCTGAAATGTTTACTGATGTCAACAAAAAGAACATTAGGCCATCAGCCTAAATGCTGTCACTTCATATTGAAAAAAATATGTGTTGATTTCCCCCACCCCCAATGAATAGGATTTCAAAATCATTCATTTTGACTGCTGGTGTAATTAAGAGCATGTATTTGACATTTTTCAGCAGTAATTTAGTACCCTTAAATGCCCTTAATTCTGATTATTGAATGTCATAACATTTTAAAAATATTGGAAAATTACCTTAAGCTCATGCCGGTTCAAAACTTTGTTGTTACAAGAAAGTACACTCACTGGCCAAAAGTATTGCAACATGCTCAAAATAGCACTGTACAACTACAAGTAACACTAACAGGTGAGATGATCATTTAATCCAATTTCATCGATCATGTATTACATAATTTCCGAGCAAGAACAGTAAAAAAGAACATTGACTTCAAAACACAGGCACTTTCAAGAAGTCTTAAGTAGTGTAAATAAAATAAAATAAATTATTGTAACACAGTTCTCCAAACTGAACTTTGGGGATGTTGCAATACTTATGAGTTATGGCCAGTGAGTGTACATGTACAACCACAGAGAAATTGTATAACATTGGTAGAGTAGTTTCATTTCAACCCTCTAGTTTCCAAGAAATATATCATTAACCCCAACCTCTGAAAATGTCATTATGTACATGGAGGTGGCCACTCTTTTGAATAAACAAAACCAAACTATCATCATGATCAAACATTTTACTTTATCAGGAATATATTCATTGACTTACAATTACATGTAGCTCTATCCCAGAATCTTTGGTGGAATCATAGAGAAAGGTATGGTGGAATTAATCCTCTGTAATAGTGACAGTCGGCTCTTTTATCATCATCAATCATCCAGTCTTTATAATTCCAATCAGTAATTTTCTCCACACACAAGCATCAACCTCTGAACATGGAGGTAGAATGCTCTGCCAAGTACATACATGTACAGTACATCATGTACAGTAGGTGGTTCTGGGTTCTAGCCTGTACAGGCTACATACATTTTACATGGTGGAGTGAAGATCACTCCCTTGATAATGGAACAATTCACTGCTAGCATCAGTCTGCTTGCTTCATAACATTATTGCTTCAAGGTTTCAGTAGCTGACCCCTGGCTCCACTGATCACAACTTGCTTGATAAGTGACAGCCCAACTATGGGCGGCCAAAAGGGCAAAAAAAAATATAAATATCCAACATATACATTAAGAAGCCTATACAAAGGACAAAACAACAGCCAAAGAACAAATTTGTCAATAGAAAGACAAACACAAACAAAGGACAAAACACAAAGAGTACAAAATGATCAATCAAAAAGTGTAGTGACGTACGCCCCCAGGGTTCAACATTAGTTAGACATAAAAAGTTTGTCCTCTAGCGATCGACCTTTGTTCGATTGGGAAAACGTCCTTTGCATGTGTGTGACTGTCCTTTATGGTTTTGCCACACAATGTCTGTATTCGACTAGCGTTAGTCTTTCGGTTGTTTAGTTTTGACATCGTCTTTTTGTAAATTTGTCCTCTTGTCGTTTTGTCCTTTGTTTGATTTTGTCTTTGTCTTTCTAAAAATTTGTCCTCTTGCCATTTTAATTTGTCTTTCTATTGATCATTTTGTACTCTTTGTGTTTTGTCCTTTGTTTGTGTTTGTCTTTCTATTGACAAATTTGTTCTTTGGCTGTTGTTTTGTCCTTTGTAGGCTTCTTAATGTATATATGCTGGATATTTTTATTTTTTTTTGGCCCTTTTGGCCGCCCATACCCAACAGTAGCCAAAAAAACAACCAAGTCCACCAGTCTCTTAGCACATCACTGCCTCAAAATATACCAGGACCCCTGGTCTCAGGCTATAATGATGACCTGAAGGAACAATCACTCAAGTGCCAGAAATTCTGCAGAAGAGTGGCTGTGTGGTGGGCCTTGCTGGGTAATGTTCATGATTGAGAAATTTGACACCAACTGGCCCTGGGTCCATGGATTTTTGACATGAGGGGAGACACTCATGATACTTGAGGAATTCTATCAGGCACACTTAAAAACTAATGGACATTTTAAAGGGTGTTTCCACCTACAAAATTCCAAGTTCTTGTTCCAGTTAAGGTCAAGTATTTTTTTTGGTGTTATTTCCAGTCAAAAATATAGTGTTTTTCCCAGCCAAGCATAAAGTGTCCTGCTTTTAAATTGTGTATAGTTTTAAACATTTTATAATCTTACAAGGAAAATATGACTTGGGTAAATAAAACTTGTGAAAATGAAATGATTTTCATTTAAAGAACATACAAGCATCTTCAGAACATTTTACATCATCAATATTTACACCTCCACGAAAGTACTAAGAAATACAAAGAAGTATGAAATTTGATGGAAGTATATATTTATTTACATATTATTTGCATATTCCCATTAATGTAAATTCTTATCTTTCATCATTTATGTACATACAATATAAAACATTCTTGTCCTCCTAAATACTAACATAAATGTCATTTATAACATGGGTAGTTTTATTATTCTTGTGTTCTTTGAATCAAGATACACTGAACAACGTTGTCTATGCATATATGCATAGACTACATACTGCAATACACTATATACAAGTAGTATAGTAAGTACCTTGACAATGCATTCCGTCCTTGCTCTATGTTCTACGTCATGAGAAAAGCATGAAAAAAATACATTAATTCACAATTTTTACAGAAAACTCTTGGAGCGAAGAGTTGCCGTCAGAGCAAAAGAACAGGCTAGAAATACCTGAGGCTAGAAATACCTGAGGCAATAAATAAAATAAAATTTCACATCAAGTTTGCTTTGGTGAGCCTGATCAGCAAGTGTGTAGGCACTGCATCAAGGACTGATGACCCATTAGTATACACCAAGTTACACTTGAAATCACTTGTTTGCAAAAAGTCAAACTGACAGGCGAAAGCTGTTTGTGGCGGCTGACAGAGTGAATGATTGCAGTATTTATAACATAGCAAATAATGCCTAGATGCAACATCCACAATTTGCAAATAAAAATACAAGATTCAAAATTCAAGATGATATACACACAGAATATTGCTGCCTTAAAAAGGTCATTCCCTGAGACACCATGTTCATGGAGATGTCACTGAAAGAAACTGTTGGCAGTGAATCTCAAATCTTATAATTTTACACTTAATTTATTTGGAAGGGATCAAAGTAAGCAAGTAACAATAAATATAGTGTTATCTGCCATAATTAAAATGGCCCTGGTAAATCAAGGACCCTTCCAGTGTAATAATGTAAACATGGGCCACGTAATTATCAGTGTCCAGCAGTGGTCAACCTCACACAACTCTACTTTGACAAGTAAAGCTGTCCTTGTGAATTACTTGCACCATCAATTTCTATCCAAATTGACTGCTTTCAATTAGGTTTCACCTGAAGTAATCACTAACCAAATCATCAGATCAGAGAAGTCAGCTTAATTGGCATTGCTTTATTTTGTACTTTCAAGCTTCTAGAAGTTTGTGACCTGGGTTGAAATCCTACCAATCAATCAACTCAGGTCAACTATTTACTAGCCTTTCAACAAGGCATATGTGGCAACCTGGAACACAATTCCTGAAAAAAAGACCATACATGAGAGTGGCAAAGGCATTTGTCCCCTTTATCAGTTGCTTTTTTATGGTTTTTAAAGGTGCTCTTGGCTTTGCAACTGGTGTGCGTGGTCCAGCCGTTTTTAATGTAGTGCTCTGGGTTTATACCGCATGCGCCTTGGCGCCTTACATGTACCTGTTGTTACAAATCCAGAAATATGTACACTCCAAGTATATGTACATGTACATATGCTGTCTTTTTTTTTATGCCAATGGTGGATCTACAGCAACAAGGGAAGGGGACTCAAACAGGCATATTTCCCTTTGACCCCCTCTTTCAATAGTTTTAGTAGTCTTTGTTCAAGACCATATGCCGAACGATGAGGCTACACGAACCAAATCACAAACCGCTACAATTTCGTAGAATCGCTCCCCGAATACAGGGGGAAACCACTACGCATGCGTCAATTTGAACTGCTAGCGAGGCCCACATTTTTGGTGCGCACGCGCATAAGCAACAACAGACTGCCGTGAAGTTGTCAATCAGTGAACACGGCAGTCCGTTGTTGTTTATGCGCGTACGCACCAAAAATGTGGGCCTCGCTAGCAGTTCAAATTGACGCATGCGTAGTGGTTTCCCCCTGTATTCGGGGGGGCGATTCTACGAAATTGTAGCGGTTTGTGATTCGGTTCGTGTGTGGTAGCAGTTTGTGATTGTAGCGTTTGTGCAGCGCCGTCGGATCGTGTATCAAAAACATACAAACACAGTCTTGAACCAAGACTATGGTTTTACACGTGTATACAAATAAAACAGTGTCCAATTTTCAAATTGGACATTCAAAAGACACCTAAATAATACTGTTGGCTGAAACTTCATGTACATGTACATGTACATGTATAGGCATATGCCACTCATGATGATGCCTTAATCGGATCTGGTACACATGAGCAGTGGCGTAGTCAAAGGTGGGGTGTGCTGCCGCCCCTATTTGTTGGCCAAATAGTGTCTGTCTGTAAATTCACAAACTTGTTGGTTTTCCTGATTGACATAATTTGTTGGTTCAATTGAGTTTTGTGTCGGTAATAAATAAATAAAAATCCCCCCCCCCCCCACCACTCTGAAAATCCTGGCTATGCCACTGCAGATGAGCTAGACTGAGCTCACCACTTATGTTAGGAATTTGGCCAAGTCATCCACAGCAAGCCAAGAAGTGATTAACTGACAGGAAGCAGAGCTCATCACCCTGATCATGTCAGGATCATGTCATGACACCCACACTGCAATCACATGTTAACACAAGACGCATAATGCTGCCAGGCCATCCTGTCATTCCCAGTATTATTATTATCCAAGAATAAAGAAGGGTGTTAATAAATTGAAACAAACAAATTATTGCCCATCAGCAAAATATTTTATCCCATTTCACACTTAAGAAGGGGTACTGGTTCTGTGACTTCAATCTTTCCCAGTCAAAATGTTTTGGGGCTACTTCTTTTAACAAAATTGTTCACCGCCCTGCCCTTGTCAAGTTTCTTGATGTTACAGTATTTTTTATTTGCATTTCAGTATTTTAAGTAAGACTAATTATGTAAGACTAATTGTGGATTTTCACATGGTGTCACCGCAATTAGTCTTACATCCTCTTCACCATGCAAAGCTACAAGTTTTACCTATTTCAGTATTTATTTATTTTTTTTAATTTATTTTCATGGGAGTTGACCCATGTGCATGTACATGTACATTAAACATGTATATTCACACAGTGTATACACAATGTTAATTTATGACTAATTCAACAGCTGATGACAGAAAGTAATGATATATGATTAATTTTAAAGGTCATTCCAGCAGTGGCAATCAGTGTGCTGGGTAAAATTGTATTATGCGGACCACCCAGTTCCAGGAATTTTCATTGCACTTGTATTAAAGGGAATGTACAAATAAACTATAACTAAAACAGGAAGTGAACAACAGTTGTAATCAACCATTTTTTTTTCAGAACTAAATACTACTCAAAAGAGAATTTCTACATGGTGTCACCGCAATTAACAGTCTCTACTTATCCTTTCCACAATGCAAAGCTGTAAGTCTTACTTAAAACTAAAACAAAAACATCATTGGTAATTACCAGATTATCTCATTAACAAATTATTATCTAGTACTTAGTGTAAGGTTGGTAACTTATTTCGTCTGAAGTGCTTTCATATCAGAGAAAATAGGAACCTTTTACAAAAAGGTTGCCATCCGGGAACTTTTATATTAAATCATAAAGACAGAAAAATCAAATGTGAACACTTAGCCTCCTAACCCTAACCTTCCCAAATCCTCCAAAATCCTCTTTGCTAAAGTGAAGGATTTTGAAGGCTTGAAGTTACATGCTACATGCTCTTTGCTAAAGTGAAGGATTTTGGAGGATTGAGGTTATTAGGCATACTTGCCTTTCCATGGTACATGTACATCCATGTTTGTTGTAGTGATTGCAAGGTCAGTGCTTGGGTCCCTGGCCATGTACATGTATCACAGATACACGCACGCACGCACGCACGCACGCACGCACGCACGCACGCACGCAATCTTGTCTAAGGTGTAAACTGAGGACCTCCTATTGTTAAGCTTGGGTGATATCGATTTTTTTCATCCACGATATATCGGCAAACATATATCGCGATTTTCGATAATATCGCGATTATTATTTCATTCATGCATGATTGCTAAAGAGCTGATAACCACGGGTGTATACCCTCAACAAGCACCACAATAATTCGCAAATTCGTTTGCAGAGCGTGTTTGTACTTCTGAAGTAGTTCGCTTTTGTATCTCACTTCCACAAGCTCAAAAGACTGTTCTAATTTTGTTTCCATTTAATTTCTGATGTGACTCACAATGGCGATTTTCTGTTTAATCGCGATATATATTTTTTAATCGCGATTTGCCGATATCTCGATAACTTAAAAAGGTTCTCGATATTGTAATCGAATAAAAAAAGGTATCGCGATATTCGATATTATCGTGTTATCGCCCAAGCTTACCTATTGTTCTCCTCTTTTGTTCTCTTTGTTGTTGGACCCATTAGATTTGTACACGTTTTTCAACCGAGGACATTTACTAATAACCGCCAACCGAGGAGCCATTGTTCCCTTTTGCTATAAGTCCTCGGTTTACAACTTAGACATACTCACACACACACACCCCGTGTACACTGTACACAATTGTTGGCCCAGTAAAAAGCCCAAATTCAGAAGTATAAGAGCACTTTCAAAATGTATCAACATGATCTACAAACATGTTCTATTTTTTTTTTAGAAGTTGATGAAGTTAAAAAAAAAAATTAAATTGTTCCAAAATTGGCCAAAAAATATATAAAACTTTTTCAAACTTTTTCAAAATTTTCCAAACTTTTCCAAACATTCTTTTTCTATATAAAACTTACTTGGGGTAAAGTTAATAAAGTATATAAAGTATCAAACACCGCTTGAAATATATTTCTTGTCTATAGTGCTATCACAATAGTAACATTTGTGAAATAATTTTCAAAATGAATTCCCAATTGGAAATAATTTTCTCAATTTAACAACACAATAAAACAATCTGAAACTTTCGCAGGTTGGTTATACCATGGAGGAAGGAACACACTGTATATCTTATAAAGCATGGATAATTGCTCGTCATGATCAGACCTGAATCATGTCTAGCTTATCTGCATAGTGTGTAAGCTACATGTGCCAATGAGTGAATTTGCCCAGCTGTCATATTCAGCTGTTTCACATCAATACACTATATATTGCTTCTGACAGTATGCAAAAACTGTCATACAGATACTTCACTTTCCATAATGCAAACTTATAATCTTGTAATACCCACTTGGTCAGCTGCAGGTATGCTTGTCAAGATCAGCTCTTCATATAAGACTAGATTAAAGATGTTAGGTATTATATTAAAGAGACAATATCATTAGGATCAGAGTACACTTTCGACAGGACATTGAATCAGTGTCCTAGTTTAGATAAACTCAGTGATTGAAAATAATACCACAAGAGGGCAGCTGGCCTAGATAACAGGGCATGATAAGATTTTATTTATTTTTATTTATTTTATTACATTTTACACTGGCAATCAAATTACATCAATTAAATATAAGACCAAAACCCTAAAGACAAAAAAATACACAAAAATTCATTTTAAGCAAAGCCAGTGAGTGGTAAGATAGAACCAGCACCTCTACAAGGCCATCCTACAACAAGAAACCCACTAAACATTATATACCTCGTTACACCCCGCACCCCTTCCCCCATTACACCACTGGAGGGCTGCTGAAGCAAGTTAGAACAGAAAAAACAACGTTAAGCAACAAATTAATTACGCCGACAGAGAGAGAGCAATGGCAAGAAGACATCCATGTACAAACATTATCTACCGAAAAACTGGAATCAAATTTTGTTTTGTAAAACTGAGACACTTGAGATTTAAATGACGAAAGTGAAGTGGCAGATCTTGCTGCCAAAGGAAGTTGATTGCAGATTGGAACAATCCGCTGAAAATAAAAATAATTATGTGATCATATTACTATGGATGCTGCATAAATAATGAGCCAGTGGCTGCTTAATAATTAAATTCCATGCCCTGTCGAAATTCTGCTCTTATCATGATGGTATTGTCCCTTTAACTGCCTGGTTGATGGGTTTCTTGGAGGCTTGCCTGGCACATGCAATGACCAAAGCAACAGCTGAACTGCACACGTGTCACACTTTGCAACATGTACGCCTACAAACATATCTTTCAAAGGGAAGTTAAAAGATCCGGGTAATTATCAGATTATCAAATCCATGAATTAATAACTAACTTTCTGTAAAGTTGCAGTACCAAACTAAAATTTAAAGAACATAACACTTTTTTATTGTTTTCTAAATATCTTTTCACAGATTATATGATATATTCCTTCAAAACTAGAGGGCTGTAATTGAATGTAGATTTCCTTTTTCCAAATACCAATTTGTACATTCCCTTTAAGAAGCAAGGCCTGCAAAAATGAATTAACAT
The DNA here is from genome assembly GCA_029582265.1 of Zoroaster sp. YZ-2022. Taxonomy (NCBI): domain Eukaryota; kingdom Metazoa; phylum Echinodermata; class Asteroidea; order Forcipulatida; family Zoroasteridae; genus Zoroaster; species Zoroaster sp. YZ-2022. Next base: position 25,446,091 of record CM055826.1, read on the forward strand.
CTGTCACTGTCATTGGTACATAAGGGGGTCAGGTTGGTGTATTATTTTCCTCGCCAGTGGAACAGATTCATACCCCCATCCACCAGATTCGTGAACCCAAGACATCATTTGAATTGGGTTTTCAGTCCCTATACCTAATTCCATTGCATAAACAGCCCAGAGAATTAGCTGTTGCAAACTGCTTACTAACCTACTAAAGGACCTGTAGTATAATGAAAAACAATGGTTATTGGCCTTACATTTCAAACCTAGCAGGTTCTTTCTCAAAGGCAAAATGGACAGAATACAAATATACATACATTTGTATGTACATTCATATGTACATACCTGCTAGGTCCTAAAACGTAGGGCCGGCCAATAACCATTTTCCTTAGGATTTACCTGGAATATTTAAATGTGGTTAATTTCCTTCCACTCAGGCCTTTAATTTCACAGTGTGCCCTTCACAAAGAAAATAATTGCCCCTGCCTCTTTAAGAAGAAAATTCCAAGCTTCCAAACTCTAAACGTTTTTATCATTGTCTTCTCAAGTTTCTTTAGGTATGAGTTTTACATGTACATCCACCTACAGCATCTTTTGAGGAATATACGTCGACTTGTGGTTTGCCAGAACTTAGAAAGGAAATACCCATAGTCCCATGACTAATCTTGGACACAACAGCAACATCTGGCATTTATAGATTGGAACTGTGAATTAATTTTCTTAATTTTCTCTGTAATGCCAGAGTTGCACTGAACCTTCGATTTGATGGCATATTTTGATCTATATCCAGATACCAGCTTTTTATAATCACCACAGACTAGTGTTTCACGGCACTTAAAGTAAAAATCCATAGGAGCTATTCCACTTGTTTTATCCACAGTTCCAAACTATTCAAGACTTTTTTAACTGAAAGCGCCCTCTATTGTTTAAAGCAGTACAGGTTGATAATTCAGTGAAGTTATGTGAAACCAGATTTTCCTATTATAGTATTTATCAATCGATTGAGGTTCCACCACCACAAATCAGCGAGAGTACAACAGTTTAGATGTACAATTTATAAGCTGCTAATCCTAATAAATAGAGGGGAAAATTCACAGTACATGCCTAACAACTCCATGAATAGTTTGTCAAACTAGTCATGGAGTTGTGAATCAGTGACAGCATTAAGTGCAGGGCAGTGGTAGGATTGGGTTATACACATTGGCGATCCAGGGAACGGGCAGATCCAGGGGATGTTTCTTAACCCTCACAGCTAACCATAACCAAATGGCTCTGCTTTTAGTTTCTTATCTTCCTGAAGTAATCAATGAATTCTTCTTCATCTAGCGCACAATGTCACAATACAGAACAATTTAATACCAAACATTTATACCCACCCGTATGACCTTAATTTGCTTCCAATTTTTAGGCATGATAATTTCATGAGTCACTTTGAAAAGACTATGCAATCACAAGTAAATACTGTTTCAGGTGACACCTAGTCTTGGTTCAAGACTGTGTTTGTATGTTTTTGATACACAATCCGAAGGCACTACACGAACGCTACAATCACGAACCGCTACAATCACAAACCGCTACAATCACAAACCGCTACCACACAAGAACTGCTATCAAACACAGTCTTGGAAATTTCGTAGAATCTCGTCAATTTGAAAAGCTAGCACAGCACACATTTTTAGTGCGCACGCGCATAAACAACAACAGACTGCCGTGTTCACTGATTGCCAACTTCACGGCAGTCCGTTGTTGTTTATGCGCGTGTGCACCAAAAGTGTGGGCCACGCTAGCATTTCAAATTGACGCATGCATAGTGATTCCCCGCCCCCTCCCCCCATTTTCGGGGGGGGAGATTCTACAAAATTCCCAAGACTGTGTTTGATAGCGGTTTGTGTGTGATAGCGGTTCGTTATTCGATTGTAGCGGTTCATGATTGTAGCGGTTCGTGTATAGCACCATCGTGCGGTGTGCAGCAACGCATCGTGTGTCATAAATGTACAAACACAGTCTTGAACCAAGACTAGGTGACACCATGTGAAAAAAACTCTCTTTTGAGTAGTAGTTAGTTCTGAAAAGAACTGGTGGTTACAACTCGACGTTTCGATCAGTATGCTCTGATCGTCTTCAGGAGAATACAATCATGTTATGCAATCATATTATGTGTGGCCCACGGTGCTCAATATACAGACTAGTAGAGCACTGACTCTTATGTAAACTTTGAGAGAAATGAACTTACCTGGGTTTGAACAATCTGACATTTCCTGTTTGCAACTGTCCATCTTGATTCTTGACTAGCAAACCTGTGCAGCAAATTATACAATTAATAATAATAATGTCGGGCATTTTAAAGCGCTCTTACACAAGTTATCAAAGAGCTGTACATTATTACCCCTGCTCATCAGGCGCATAAATCATTCCAGAAACCATCTCAGCTCCCTTGGGAGTATACAGCTCAATTGCTGCCATTTCGGCGCATATGGGCTAATCAAACACAACAACCAACTCTGCCCTCACAGGTACCCATTTAGTCCTGGGTGGAGAGAAGCATTTATGGTAAAGTGTCTTGCTCAAGGACACAAGTACCACGGTCACGGTTGGGATTCGAACCCACATTCTGACGACTCAGCCATCAGAACACAAATCCGATGCACTAAACCACTCAACCATGGCACTCCACAATTATACAAATGGCTTGTAAATGGGTCGTTCCACCAGGTTGGGGCAAGCTTTATGATATTGTCCCTTGTTAGGTAGGTAAATGTACCATTTATTATCATTTATTATGACTCCTAATTGTGACCCGACCGTACGAAATGAGTCGGAAGTCGCGAATGCCTGTATTGAGATACGGACACGCAAACACGAGTCAAGCGTGTGTGTGGTCGAAAAATCATTTTTTTCTTTTCGAAAGAAATAAGTAGAAAACCATGTTAATAAATCTACCCAACTAAAAAATCCCCGAAACAAAATCGGAAAATGTTCAAAATCCTGATTTTCTTTACCATGTTGAATCAAAAATATACGAAAATTACTCAGCAAAGGATCGTTTTGTCCCCATTTTGGCCCTAGAATGCCCAGTCCTTGCTCCATGTTTGCAGCCATGTTGACTTTAAAACACCTGGTTGCTATGGAAGAATGATATAAATAAAACCAGAAATCAAGCCCAGACTGACTTAAACGTGCGATATTCCTGTTTTTTTGTTTTCTGACAGTGCAGGCCGAGGTAATGTGTTTTATGGTATTACTTCCGTATTTTTTAATAATAATAATAATAATAATAATGTATAGATTTATATAGCGCACGTATCCACCAACTAAGTGGCGCTCAAGGCGCATTATATTATTATCCCTGCTCATAAGGCTCATAAGGCTCATAAATCATTCCTGAAACCATCTCAGCTCCCTGGGGAGTATACAGCTCAATTGCTGCCATTTCTAGCGCATAGAGAGCAAATCATCTCTGCCTTCACAGGTACCCATTTAACCCCTGGGTGGAGAGAAGCAATTATGGTTAAGTGTCTTGCTCAAGGACACAGGTGTCACGGCTGGGGCTCGAACCCACACTCTGCTGCTGGCAACACCAGAACTTGAGTTCAGTGCGCTAGACCGCTCGGCCACGACAATCCACTTTACGTGCATTATACAACACACGGGACCTACGGCTTTACGTCCCATCCGAAGGACGAAGCAATTATGGTTAAGTACCTTGCTCAAGGATACAAGTGTCACGACCGGGGCTCGAACCCACACCCTGCTGCTGGCAACACCAGAACTTGAGTTCGGTGCGCTAGACCGCTCGGCCAAGACACTGTATGAATATAATTTTTTTTATCAAATGGAAGAGGAGAATATGCTCTTTCAGGACCACATAAAAACTCAATATGTGCCGACATCACCTTAAGACTCATTTCGTAGGATCTGGTTACAGTTAACATTATTGAAACATCCTATTCAAGGAACAGAGAATGATTTCATTCTAATTTGAAGAACAAAGTCTGAGAATCTGCACTCATTATAAGGATAATGAATGGTAGGCCTACATCTACGCAAGTAATTCCAGGCCACAATGTCACAAAGCTTGCCCCATCCTGGTGGAATGATCCAAACTTGTTCAGCCTGTTGGCTTGATGACTTTTTAAATAACAATTTCAATTCAATGTAGAGAGGTTCAAATTAAGAGTTACAGCTCAGCAGGTCAACCATATTTCATCAATCCCTAGACCATGATATTATTTACAAATATGTATGGTCATAAACAGTCATAAAAAGTCAAAAAACGTACAAATAAGCACTCAAAGTACATGGAAAATGAACAAATCTGAAGAAAGAAAGTTTGGTGGATATCAGTTACACAAAAACATATAGGGTCATAGAAAAGGGGGGCATGTGATGATGAAGAGGGGCATACAGCCAAAATGGGGGACACAATTTGGAAATACACTGAACATATAATGGTAAATTTTGAATTTTTTATTTTTTTTTATTTTACTTGATCACAACATTGAACACTAATTAATGACATTATTGAAGAGCAATAATGATGATAAAGTGGTGGAGGCCCTCAAAAAGGAAGCTTGTCGAGTGAGAGCCCCCACTTTAACCATATGGTTAATCCCATGGTTACTCACGTTACAATTTGTAGGTACTGGGCCCAACTCTTTATGTCATAATATATATTTCACTCATCAATTTTTTTCACAGTAGTTGCATTTTACCCAGACCTTACTCAGAACAGAATAAGAATTTAAGAAATTTGTTATAAATATCTCTGTTTTATACTTGTAAGAGAAAAAGCAACATTTTATACATGTCCGAAACATGTAACTTGAGTAACCAGCATTTTTGTCTTACAGCGTACATGTAAATAACAAATTTCACAGTATTTTTATGTGCTGAGTAAGGTCTGGGTATAATGCAACTAGTGTGAAAAAAAATTATGGCATTAGGAGTGGGCCTATAATACCTCAAAAATGTAACGTGAGTAACCACAGAATTGCCCATATGTAGTACAATAAGAAATAGAAACAATCTTCATGTAGAAATTATCAAAAGGGGCACACCTCTTCTGTATGTATCATTTGATTCAATCATTACCTGTTTCTTGAATGTTGAATGCTGTATATCCCCCACAGGCTGACAGTTGCACCAACACAGACAGCATAAACTTCACATTTCAAGTGAACTTTTCATCCTGATAAGTCACTTCCTTGTTTCCGATTGTAGACCCCTGCTAAAAAAAGTGAGGGAAACCAAAACATGTTTAGGTCTATTAAGGAACATAACTTCCTAATAAAATTTACAGGGACTTATAGAAACCTTTAGGTGCATATGTGTACATGTTTGTCATCTATGACTGAGTCTCCAACATCTGTTCTATCCTAGTCTTTAGTCGAAAGGTAGCCTTCAGTCTAGGCGCACAGGCAACCTAAAATACATAAAAAAAGACAATGCCTTGTGTGTTGACCCTACAATTACTGCCTTTACCAGTCTGTTCTGTGGTTTTATGTTTTTCTTTATATTTCTCTTCCAATTTGGTAGAGAAATGTTAATTAATACAGAATGCATTAGGTATCTAATTTGTTATGGCATCATATCACTTATTCAAATATAGTTGGAGCCCAACTGTTTGATACTGTTCATTTGTTTAAATAAATTTGCATACATAAATTATTCATTTCACTGGAGGTTTATGAGTAATTCAGTAGCAGCGAATGGACTGAGCTTTTTTCAGGCTTTGTGTTCCGGATTTCTGCGTGCGCCTTGACTAAAGGCTATCCTGAAGGGTGTGGTGTGATATGTTAACAAATAACAGTGCTCTTTAGGAATCCTTTTTTTCTGTAAATTATTTGTTAAAAGGGAGGGTGCATTATTGGTAATATAATTGAATTGAGTTCTTTCGGGTGACACCATGTAATGATCTCTTCTTGGAAGACGTGATGGCTCTAAGAAGAGCCAATTGGTTTGTTCTCAACGTTTCGACTAGTCTACTCTAGCCATCATCAGGAGACTCTAGCCATCATCAGGAGACTCTAGCCGTCATCAGGAGACTCTAGCCGTCATCAGGTCTCCTAGAGTAGATAGTCGAAACGTTGAGAACAAACAAACTGGCTCTTCTCAGAGCCATATCACTTCTTCCAAGAAGAGATTATTACATGGTGTCACCCGAAAGAACTCAATTATATCTATCTTCACCATGCAAAGCCTCAAATCTTACATTATTATTAATGCTAACTCTCTTTGAATCAAGATTAACAACCAACCTGTAAAAGAATGAGTTTTAATATTCGCCCTATAAATGCTGTACATGTCATAAACCAGAAAATAGTCACATGATTTGTTTTACTCATTCTAAAATTAATTTATGGTGGGTCCCGTCGTAAATTCATTTTAGGCACTTACATGTATTTAAGTACTGTTAAACGAACGTTTGTATTATTTGTTTTTAAATACATTTCTTATAAGTTCAGACATGCAACTTTGTCATTGCAAAAAAAAGAGGAAATGGCCGAGCACACAAAACTTTGTACAGTGTTTTTCAGTTTTCTATAGCACTATTATTCAAGAAAAAAATCAGCTGATCAGCTGAAAAGTTGCATGCCTGTTAAGTTTAAGGAAATTCTCAATGTTTCAACGAAAAAATTAAGTATAGAAATGGAAATTTCTGGTAAAATAGCAATTACAAAAAACGGGCAATCTGTAATTTTTAGATCTTTAATTTGATAATTGCTCTCAGAGTACATCATGTACATACATGTATATGACATAAAACACAATAAAGGGGGCCACTTTGCATCCGTCACGTTAGCAGTTTTTCCAATGGTTGTTATTTATTTTTAAGTACCCGAAACCGACCAAAAAGTGTTTCAACATGTGAATGGACATGCAGGCTTATACTAGAACTAATTTGAGTTGATTTATTTAATTTTTTAATTTTTTTATTTATTTTTTTACCCTCAAATTCCCATAAAAATTGGACGGAAAAAGTTACCTCACTTTTCCGTCCATTTGTTGATGGAAATTTTAGGGTAATTAAAAAAATAATAGTAATAATCAATTCAAATTATCTTTAGGATAAGCATGCATGTCTATTCAAATGTTGAAATTCTTTTTGGGTGGTTTCAGAGATTTAAAAAAAAAAAATTACAACCATTAGAAAAACTGCTAACGTGACGGTAGGAAAGTGGCCCCCTTTATTGTGTTTTATGTCATATGTACTTGCTCTGCACTGTAGGTTATTACACAACTTTGTGTACAATGTATTTAGTAGACTTCTGATAACATTTACAGTAGTTTTCTAAAAGTGGAATTCCTTTTCTTAGTATTCAGATTCTTGAATTCCCTGTGGAGGCACAACATGACATCAGTTTTTAACAACTCATTATTGAGTAACCGTGTGAACCAAATACTTTCTATTGTGCCTGACGTCACATACAACACACTATTGTGGATAAAGCAGAATACAGGGTCATCAGAAATGAATACTGCATTATTGCTGCCACCTCCCTGAATAGTCAGCATTCAGATAGGGTAAAGTGTACTTCCTCATTGTGGTTGACGATTTCCAATAAGCACTGCTGAATTGATTGCTACGAATATGTCCTTGCCCATATTGTTGAATTCTTACCTGTGTGAAGCAGCTGAAACTAGGCACTAGAAACCTATGACCATGCAAATACAATGTTGGGCTACAAGGCTTTAATTCCAAAATATCATTATCACTCAGTAAATTTTGAAAGAAATCTCAGAGTTAACATTAATGTTCGATGGCGGTTTGCTATTTCATAGATCATTGAGCATAGTGTGTGTATAACAACAAAAAAGGTGACGCACATGCATTGGCGGATCCAGGGGGGGGCTAAGGGGGCTGTAGCCCCCCCTAAAATCGTAAAAAAATAATTTAAAAAAAATAAATAAATAAATAAATAAAAAAAGGAAAGAAAAAGAGAAGGGGGAGGGGAGGGGAGAACGCACTCTCATTCCCCCTCACTGTGCTTTGTTTTTCTCTCCCTTTAATTATTTCATTGTAATTTTTGTAGTACTGAAAAATAATTGTTTTTGATTCTCAGCCCCCCCCCCTAAAAAATGTTCTGGATCCGCCCATGACATGTACATTGTTCAAATATTTTCCACGAAGCAGGTTTTGTGCATAGAATTTGATGTTCTACAGAATGTTTATCACATAGGAGGTAAAAATGTTTACAATTAAGGTCAAGTCCATTTTATTCATTAGCACAACTGGATACCAGGATGTGTACATCACAGTAGTACATTAAGGTTAAAGTCCAATATGGGCTAAACCTAATAGGACTACTGTTCATATTTCACTACATACATGAACATGAACACTACAACCATGTACAAGCATTGAGTATTAAAAACAATGTTGAAATTTAAAGATCAACTACCATTTTTCATTATAAGTAAGACTAACTGCAGTGACACCATGTGAAATTCTCTATTGAGTAGTAATTAGTTCTGAAAAGAACTGAAGGTTACAACTTGAGTTATAACCTCCAGTTCTTTTCAGAACTGATTACTACTCAATAAAGAATTTCACACGATGTCACCGCAATTAGTCTTACTTATCCTCTTCACCATGCAAAGCTAAGTTTTACCTATTTTGTATTAGGCCCAAAAAAAAAGATGTTGAGTTGCCCTCCACCGACCGAGCCAAAAGTGCTGAAATCTCGGGTCGGGTTTTTTTTTTTGGTTTTTTTTTCCCCGTCATTCATAGGCCTATTTATTAATGAAACTTACCAATTTTCTTTGTATAAAACATAATACGTTTGATTTGTGAAATTTTCCACTTTTTTTACCGGTAAATTTACCAGTACCCAAGACTCAATCTACATGTACATGTTTTCAAATCGAATGGCCCCGGCCCTCACATGGTGCACTGCCTTCGCACACACTGTGTGCCAACGATTGCGACTCAAATCTACACGTTTTCCAATCGAATGGCCCCTCACATGTTTTCCACTGGCTTCGCGCACTGTTTTGTATGCCCCTCACATGTTTTCCACTGGCTTCGCGCACTGTTTTGTATGTCAACGATTGCGACTCAATCTACACGTTTTCAAATTAAATGGCCCTCACACGTTGTGCACTGGCTCCCCGCACTGTACGTGTGTCAACGATTGCGACTCGACCACGTTTTCAAATCGAATGGCCACTCACATGTTGCATGTTGAGCATTGCACGCAATGTGGATGAATTTGGTGTGTCAATCACAGCGAAAAGTACAACAAAAATGCTTGGGATACTTTTATTCTGAAGCAAAATTCCTTGCTGAGGTATACAAATGAAAAACATGGTATGTGGTTTCAGTTCCAATGCATTTCAATCTTAAAATGACAGTCAAGGAGAAAAAAAAAAGGAAAAAAAATCCCGACCGACCGACCGACCCCTTCAAATATTTTCACTGGAGGGCAACTCAACAATTTTTTTTTTTTTTGGCCTTATGTAAAACTTTGAACAAGTAATCCCTTATTATTGAGATACTTATAATGATTTTCAAGGCCTTCTCATCGTTCACTGTTAAAAGGCGGCCTATAATACATAGGACCTGCAGACTAGTTCTTGCTAATTAACATCTTAACCCTAACTATACCCCATTAAACAGTCCATCAAAATCCATCACCTAGTTTTTATTGATTTTGATGGATTCTGTACTCCAAAGTATAGCCCAGCGAATAGACCCATGTGTACCAAATCTATCAAACTCCGCCGGCTGCTTTTGTTGGATTCAGTCCATATAGCCCAAGCCATGGATGCTTTGCATTTGCTACTTTACCAATTCCATCAAAGTCCAACAAGTGGGGTACCTTTTTACTGCATGTTGATGGATTTTGGAGGATTTGGGATGGTTCCAAGACAAAATGCCTAGGGATCGAGTTCTAAAGGGTTAATGACATCTGAAACCAATATATATTCTTAAAATTTACCTACATGTACACCTACCTTGGTATCGATGGTAAGCCAAACCAAGCACTAATTTATTTACTTGAAGGAGTATTTTTCAACAATTAAGATCCAATGTTTCTCCACAGGATTCGGCAAAATGATCTCAACAACTCTGCAACAGTGGTTGTCTTGTCACAGAAGGTACTTCAATCAACCCTCCCTGCTCCAACAGACGGCTCACCCTGAAAAAAAAAAAGGAAGAATATATCAATCAAACAAACAGGAGATTAATCACCGCTATGACTAACCAGAAAATCCTGTTCCAACAACTTGTATGTAATGATTACGGGAAATCCTTGACCCTGCAAAATCGGCCAAGACAAGTGATAGTCTCAGAGAGGAAACCATGGAGCTATAAACCAACATCATTCACACTTTCAGATCAGTCAACAGCTAGGCTATCAAGATAATGATTAGATAATGATTTATCATAGAATAATAATGGGCAATTTTAGGAGTCAAGTATGACATTTAGAATATTCAGACATCCAATGCAGGGATCATTACTTAATGCCCCTATACACTAAATTGATATTCTTGAAGAAGAAAAAATATCATGTGCGATTTATCTCATGTACATGTAGCTGCTTTGCTATCACTGGCAAACAATTTAACAGTGATATAGCAAAACACACAAAAGGCATTCAAAGGTTGTGCATCTTATTGCTCATGAGCAACCTTCCTTGAAAATTGTATTTAAATGTTTTGAACTGCTATTTTTCTTTTAAAGCCACTATAGACAAGTGGTAATCTCAGAATATAATATATATTATAAACAATTGGTAATCTCAGAATATAATATAAACAATTGGTAATCTCAGAATATATTATAAACAATTGGTAATCTCAGAATATAATATATATTATAAACAATTGCTAATCTCAGAATATAATATATATTAGGCCCTATAAACAAATTTGGTAATCTCAGAATATAATATACATGTATATTATAAACAAATTTGGTAATCTCAGAATATATTATAAACAAATTTGGTAATCTCAGAATATAATATATATTATAAACAATTGGTAATCTCAGAATATAATATATATTATAAACAATTGGTAATCTCAGAATATAATATATATTATAAACAAATTTGGTAATCTCAGAATATAATATATATTATAAACAAATTTGGTAATCTCAGAATATAATATATATTATAAACAATTGGTAATCTCAGAATATAATATATATTATAAACAATTGGTAATCTCAGAATATAATATATATTATAAACAAATTTGGTAATCTCAGAATATAATATATATTATAAACAATTGGTAATCTCAGAATATAATATATATTATAAACAATTGGTAATCTCAGAATATAATATATATTATAAACAAATTTGGTAATCTCAGAATATAATATATATTATAAACAAATTTGGTAATCTCAGAATATAATATATATTATAAACAATTGGTAATCTCAGAATATAATATATATTATAAACAATTGGTAATCTCAGAATATAATATATATTATAAACAAATTTGGTAATCTCAGAGTCAGAATATAATATTATTATAAACAATTGGTAATCTCAGAATATAATATATATTATAAATTGGTAATCTCAGAATATAATATATATTATAAACAATTGGTAATCTCAGAATATAATATATATTATAAACAAATTTGGTAATCTCAGAATATAATATATATTATAAACAATTGGTAATCTCAGAATATAATATATATTATAAACAATTGGTAATCTCAGAATATAATATATATTATAAACAATTGGTAATCTCAGAATATAATATATATTATAAACAATTGGTAATCTCAGAATATAATATATATTATAAACAATTGGTAATCTCAGAATATAATATATATTACAAACAATTGGTAATCTCGAATACTCAGCAATGTACATAAAACTTACTTTGTGTAAAGTTGATGATACATGTATCAAACAAACCTTAATTTTTTTAAATTCAATGCTAGAATGTACACATGTGTTTAAAATCTGAATGCCTTTTTAAGCTTGGGCGATAACACGATAATATCGAATATCGTGATACTTTTTTTATTCGATATATCGAGAACCTTTTAAAGTTATCGAGATATCGGCAAATCGCGATTACAAAATATATCACGATTAATTCCATGGAAACAAAATTAGAACAGTGTTCTCAGCTTCTGGAATTGAGAAGCAAAAGCGAACTACTTCAGAAGTACAGACACGCTCTGCAAATGAATTTGCGATTTATTGTTATGCTTGTAGAGGGGTACATACCCGTAGTTATCGGCTCTAAAGCAATCCCGCATGAATGAAAAAATAATTGTGATATTATCGAAAATCACGATATATGTTTGCCGATATATCGTGGATGAAAAAAAATCAATATCGCCCAAGCTTAATGCCTTTTCACTACATTTTTTCAATAACGACACAATGAAATAAGCTGAAGCTTTCATATGTTAGTCTTTGCACAAATATTTTACCAAAAGCGTATTGCATTTATACTGACTTTGTATGTGTACAGTATGTGTATGTGTAACTAAAAGGTAGGCCTATGTGTACAACATGGCTGATGTTGATTACTCTCTTTGAATCAAGACGCATGTTTGTCATAGAAAAAAAGTAAATCTGATTATTTGTATTCTAATGTGGAAATTGATCAACAGTTAATGATCAATTTAAGATAAATTGAATATTTAACATTTTCAAAGTTTCAACAGGATACATCCAAGAGCAAATCAACACTTTTTACAAAGCTAACCCCCCCCCCCCAAAAAAAATAAATAAATAAAACTTTTCTAAAGCCGCCTTCCACAATATTGTTGTTGGTTAGGTTTGGAAATTTAAAAATTATTCACAACTGCATCGAGCCAGCATACAGGCCCTGAAAACACTCATATTGCATCAGTGACTTAACGTGCCAAGAATCCTAAATTTTCCAGGGCTCTTAAGTGGGCCCAGCGCTCCCCACCGTGATGGGATTTGCGCTTTGTGCTTGCAAGTTTGCCTCTCCAACATTTGGCCTGAAAAAACTACTTCAAGATCTGCCCTTCAAGATCTGTAAACTTGGTGCCAAAAATACATTTAAAAAAAAGAACAGCCTGGGCAACATAAGGCAAAATGGAGATTGTGCGCACTCCAAATCCAAGGGAAAGAAAATAATGTTATACTGTCAAAACCTGTAGATTTCAAGCCTTTCCAAGTTCAACATGTTTGTCTTTTATAGTGACTGCCAAAAATAGCTTATTAAAAAAAACTAGATTTTAAGCCTTTGAAATACATCCATATATATAAAATCTCTTTTAAAAGGTGACTGTCAAAAATAGAAAAGCAGGAATGATGTTTAGCACAGAGTTCCATCTGTGAGTCACCCCTCCGCCTGGATATGACACAGGAAGTGGGGCTAACATGTGCAGTGCCAGCCTGACAGTTCTCAGGTTTAGGGGTGAAGTCAAAGTTGCCTGGATTGTAGCAGATCTGACTTCCCTTGCTTCTGATGAAGTTAGTGTAACAGAACAAAATTAATAATAATCAAATCCTTTTAGATTGTTATTGAGTTTGATTGTTTCATACGCTTTCTTAATTATAAGGGAAAGATGAACATCAGTGTTAGCAAAACTGCTTCCATGAGTGGGCTTAGAAGTGTACTCAAGATTATTAAATCAAGATATTTAACTATTAAAAAACAATCAGTATGTGAACTTTTAAATTTTTAAGTTGTGTCATTCACGAGAATAAAAATGATACATTCAGACTGAATGTGTTCATGTGCTCAGTAAATAATGTGAAATTAAGGAAAGAGTACTTGATCTTTCAAAAATATGAACTGGACATTATTTCACTTTTTGTCTAAATTGCTGTCCGTTCTTAAGAAAAGTGAAAATTATTGCCAATGCAAAAAATATTAATGTAACATTTTCACTAAATGACAACACATGTACATGTACATGTTGTAAGCTCAAACTTTCATAGAACTTGTTTAATGATAAGTATCTTAATTCAAAGAAAGTTAGAGAAAAAATCTAAACCCTTTCTAAACCGTGGTACCTGCATACAGTCTGCTAGACTTCCCCACAGACCATAAGCTAAGGTTACATTAAGTAAGTCAACGTGGAGCTAATCACCTCCATTACAGGGCTTTGTATCACCTCTATATTCATGGCCCTAGTCACTAGTTTGTTTTACACTGGTTTATATTTTAATGTAAAAATGGAGAATTAGCTGATTTTGAAAACTGCTTACTAACCTTACCCCTCCTACTACTACAAGGGTCAAAAACGGTCAAAATGTTGATATACTTGTCAAGGTATATCTAGTGCACTTAAAAGTCAAACACTGTCAAACCTTATGTGTAGTAAGTACATTTACAGGTCAAAATGAGTCGACCGTTTTTGACTGGTAATTTTTAAGCACTGTCTGGTATTGTTGAGGGTGGTCAAAATGACAGTAAAAACCAGTCAAAAATGCCCCTGTGTGCACATTTGGGTCAACAGTCAAAACAGGCAGTTGACTGATTTTGACCTCTACAGCAACTTCCCACTAAAGTGCAGCTAGAGTAGGAGGGCAATATCGTCAAGATCAACAGGGCATGGAATCGGAGTGCTAATTTTAGATTAACTCACTGACTGAAAATAATATCCTATGATCAAGGTCCTATTACTGTTGCTGCTGCACAAATGAGCGTCCGCCTGTAATTTTCAGTCACTGTGTTCATCTTAAACTAGGACACTGATTCCATGCCGTTTATATAGTCTGCTCTGAGCGTGACGATACTGTCCCTTTAAGGACCTGTATACATAACAGTAGTTATTAGGGCTTACATTTCAAACCTTTCTCTGCCTTAATATATTAATGTGTTCACTTTCCCAAGGAAGTTTTCCCCCAAACGTGAAATTTCTGCAACAAAGGATTTTTCATTGGTTTTAATGTGTTACGATGGCTGTAAAGTTCATTGGCTCAGTTTTCAGGCTTACAAAATCCCCTTAAAAAAAATTTGAAATGTGGCAGTATCCACTCCCATAAGCTCCTCTACACTAAATTGCATTCTTGAAAAAAAACCAGAAATGATCACAGATAAAGCATGAAACTTAATTGGTGCCAGGGATGGATCCATGGCCTTCTCCAAAATTGGGGGGGCAGAAGGCAAAAAAGGGGAAAAGGCTGTGCCGGGTACCTGACCGAAACTGTCATTACCCGGTTCCAGGCCTCGACCTTAAGAATTGAGAGGGCACGGCCACTTAGCCAACAAAAGGGGCATTATGGCCAATTCGGAGGGGCACCATGGCAATGGCCGCAGTTAAGATCGAGGCCTGCGGTTACATTTTTCAATCACCCGTTAACGACTTTTTAAAATTCCGACTGAACATTTCAGCCACACAAATGGAAGTTTCCGGTCTTTGTTAACAAAATGAAGAAAACTCGGATAATGGCCTTAGAAGTAACATTTGCCGACAGCCTTTCATAGACTTTCCAGATTTTGTTTGATGTCATCTAGTTTGTTTTGAGTTGAGTGCCGCAGTGCCAGTATCATAAGTTGGTACTTGTGCCTAGTGTTCACAGTTATTGGATTAGTACAAGTATAGGACACATGAATTATTTTTATGCATGTGTGGGGAATGGGGATGCTATCATAATCATGTACAAGACTTGTGGTTTTTAATGTAGAGGCGGGAAATTATTACAGTATGTCCACATTTATTGTGACTCTAATAAAGCAAGAGAAACTTATGTTCATATATTTTTTATTTTTTTAATATTTTTTTTTATACAAAATTGCAGGTACCCGGGTATCTGAAGATTTCCAATTTCGGGTATCCCTGTAAGAATGGTGTACACACAAACACGTGTGAGACATTAACATGCACAGAATTAAAAAGAGGGTCACATGCACCCCCTCCCCCTCCCAAAAAATAAATAAATAAATAAATAAATAAATATCTGCCAATGCTTGGTGTAAATTATTTTTTGCTGAGGTGATATCATTAATTAAATTAATTTCAAAATAATTGGATTATATTTATAACTCATATAAGTACAATTAATCACATTTTTTAAATTAATTTTTGTCCACCGGCGACATAAATTCTATACACTTCGTGTAGGCCCCACTGTACATTGCCCCGTGGTCCTGGCCATGAGTACGGTATATGGGTCATTGTCGCTGCTAGTACTAGTACTAAGTATAACGTTAGCATTGAGCATAGAGCTGGACTCTGGACCACTTTGCCCCACCAGTGTGGCACGGACCTGTCACACGGTAGGGCAATGGACCACTGTGCGATCATAAAATGGCCCAAAACAAAATCATCATACTCACTCAAAATACCCGCGCTTCAAGTCCCTCAAATCTTCTGAGAATTTACACAGATGTCTTTCGATCTTCAAAGATGTTTACAGGGCTCTCTTAAACATTTTTAACATTACGAACCTAAGAACTGTCTTATAGTGTTATAGTAATATACAAGTTTTGTTGGCATTGCCATCCGTCAATCCTAATCACCGTCTGTCGATGAGCTCTGAGTATACTATACTAGTACATACATGTACACAATTAAAAGATTGCGTGTGTGTACATGTACGTGTGTGTGTGTGTGCAGTGTGCAAAGTAATCGCTCCAGTCAGGCAATCCAGGACGCGCTACACCCCAATTCCTGATTGGTCAAATGTCAGAACAGGTATCCAGAGCTTGTCCAACAAAGGCGAAATGGGGAAGCCCCCTATACGATCCAAGGTGAGTACCTTGTGCGGCGGTCCGCGCAGCGGCGCAACCGCCCCCATACCAACAGATTTATGTCATAATGTCAGGTTTTTTTTATGTCCATAGGGAGAGGTATAAAAAAAATCTGCTTCCCTACAGGTTAACATCTCTGTATGAATTATTTTCATCTTGTTATGTTAAGTATAAGTATTTATTATTATTTATAATAATGAGGCCTACATGTATAAAATGTACATGTGTTTGCATACTCCATGTTGACATGAAATAAAATGTTTCTAAGATTGACTCAAACAAAATACACAAAATAAAATTAATTAATTAAAATCAAAAACCTTGTCGAATATACGCGACAAAATAGGCCTACGTTGGGGCCAAATGAGCAGGTGTGATACAGGAGGCTAGAAAGAGGTTGGGCACCAGACACAAAATCGTAGAGTAAACTGACATGCACAGGAACAAGAGGCAATTATATAATATTATCCTGGACGCGCCCGGATTTCGAAAAAGTTTGGCCAAACAAGGCCAGTACTGAGATATTCAACATTAAAGATGAAAGCCCTATCGCCCATGTTTTTCGGAATTTTATTATACTGGCAATCAGTTCCGGAAATTATTATTATTTGTTTTATTTATTTTTATTTTTTTTTATTTTTTTTTATTTATTATTGAAATAAAGATATTTTACTTGACAGGTAAAGAAAAACAAATACTTTAAAATACGGACAGTTTTTATCAAAATAATTTAATAATAGTTGGCATATAGGTTACAGTAAATTCTGTAATGATATTAATTTATGGTGGGTTTTAAATGGTGTGTTTTAAATTTATTTAGACACCCATTTACTGTTAAACCAAGAGTGTGACATTTATTTATATTGTTCTCTCATTACAAAGTGTTTGTTTTCCTGTTCATGGCTGTGCAATTACAAAAACCTCTTTTCTGTCTTTACACCCATTTAAACTTAAGATTTGTATTTTTAAATACACTGTAAAAAAAAACATTTAAATTTATATATTCTTTGTGGTCCGAAAAAGAGAATCAGAATGGGTAAAAACAAATATGGAAATGTACTGCATTTTAACACACTTGTTATGTCAAATTGTAATACAGCAAATTGTTGGAAATAGAGTTGCCTACATTTTGCTGTAAATTTACGTTGTTTTTGGGTTTGTTTGTTTTTTTGTTTTTTTACAGTGTAGGCTTAACTCTGGGTAAAAATAATATTTAATTCTGGCGAGTTTAATAATGATGTAAATGGGTAAATGATCAGTGAATAGTTAATGATAAGCATCGGTATAACACGACCATGTGCAGTTACTGCATGCTGTCGATGACGCGAACTATAGTGCTTACACAAATTAAATTTTTGAAGGGAAAATTAGTATTTCATCACCCAATTTGTATATGTACCACAGGAAGACTTCTACTTCACACCTTTGTACCGAGGCAATTGGTGCAACGGGGGATTTTGACATTTGATAAAGCGGTTTGTTGATATTCCAGAAAAAACGAATGACAAAAATAGGATGTGTGTGCTTTTGTTCATGGTTAGCATGCAGTGTTATACTGTCAACAATGTGATATATCCATCTCATTATTACAACCCTGTAGGCTTTATCTAATTCGCTATCTCCATTGTCAGCTTCAAAACCACCTTGGGGGAGATATAAATACCTGGGCTGGATTATAAATGCAGAATGGTTGGCGTTCATTGGCTGTACACACAGCCTGATACTCACACAAGTGCTAAATATTACAGCGCTCGATCGTGCCAAATTAATCATCAGCGTTAAATAAACCAGGTCGCCGCAGTGTTCTCAAATTTCTATCTGCAATAGCAACTGGTGTCTGGAAAGCTGTCTTGCGCAGAGTCTGATCTGAACGGATACGACAATGATTGTCGGTATTTTGGCAGGAATCTTAATTCCTGTAACTATACAGTTACTTCTCGTCAGTTTTGTTGGCAGTGAAAACATCACCGATCTGTACATCCTGAGTCTGTTTCCTATGTCTGGTTCCTGGGCTGGGGGTCAGGGCCAGAGGCCAGCCGTGGAGATCGGACTCAAACATGTCAACTCCAATCCAAACGTTCTTCCCGGCTATCGCTTGGTAATGCAACCTCCGACTTCAGAAGAAGCCGATACGCAGGCAAGTTAAGTTTTTTTCCCCTCCCCTCCTAAACTGCTTCACATCCATCCCAGGTCCTTGGTCATTTCTCACCTGCCTTTAATCCTGCTAGGACCTGCATGCATCTATCTTTTGCCTGCCTCCCTGGACCATGAACCGCCTTTGCTGCCTTCCTAAATCTCCATCCCCATAGCTACCATTCCATTCCACGATTAAACCCTGTCAAACCATTGATCTCTGTGTCAATGGTGTTCTATAAGTAGACATTATAGGAATCCTATAAGACTCGAAATAATCCTGAATATAGCACTGTAGGCCTATTTGTATTCAGTTTGTACATTTTTGTATTTTGTTAAATTTTCAGATGAATAAGATTTGAGATGTAGGCTAATGTTAGTGCCTTATTAAAAGTACATCAAAAAATGAATTGTTTTGCTGATATCTCAAAATATCAGATTGTATGGTTTCTTGTCATAATTATACCAGTGACATTTTGTGCCCGGCGCAGTTTGACCTTTGGGGGACTGTTGTAAGCATGTGATTTCATAGATCACATCGTCTTGTAAATATACACTATAAAAATATTACCGTAATTTTATGGCAAAAAATTACCGTAATCATCCCTTTCTCAGTGTTTTACGGCCGAAACCCATATTACGGCCGCTCCCATTGCACAATGATCTGACCTTAATTTGACCTAGCTTTGTGCTCGAATCCATTGTTTAAATATGTGAAAATGGGTGATCTCAGGCCATTTTCAAATATTTACTGTTAAATTTGTGATAAAAAGGTAAGATTTTGATGATCTCTTCTACGTTGATGTAAAAATGTACCGTACATTCAAAATGTAAAATATTGAAATATAGATTATAATTGCATGTCACCATGACTAAAAAGAGATTTGAAGAGACTACATATATAAAAGATACATGTTCTTTACATAATTAATTGGAGAGGGTGGTTGGAAAAGGAACCAGATTACGCGTACGTGCAGGTAATTAATTGAAAGACATGTGTAAAAATTAACAATTGCATTGATTAACCCCAATATCCGCACGTCCATCCCATAGTAGATGCAGTATCCTGTAGATTCAGTTCTAGTTATGAAAATATGGTACCCGTGGAAATATTTACAGCCTTTTACCGTAAAAATTACGTTTAGACGTTAATCCATTTACGGTTTAATTAAAACCGTAAAATAACGGTAAACCGCTGGCAACCCGCTGCACTATACGTTTCATAAAATTTCGTAAATTGTACAATCATGGTTCTTTAGGATGTAACCAGAAACGTTCATGAATGAAAAACCACTCGAATAAAAAGGTCCTACAAGATACATATTTCCCAATATCTTTATTCAAACAAATTTATGGCACAAAAGCAATCACAATTAAACAATAATTATATGAGATTTGGTTTGGTTTACTACCCATTTACCTACATACATTATGTATGCAAATATTATACATTATGATTATGAACTTTATGAGTAAATAGAGCTAGAAAATAGCACACTATGCTAATCAAGTCTAGCGCCCGCCGTTTCATAATGACATCTACAATTTTTAAACTAGGGCAACATTTATGCTGCTACTATAGTTAATATCTTACCACAATTAAAGGGACAATATCGTCACGATCAACAGGGCATGGAATCTGAGTGCTAGTTTTAGATTAACCCAGTGACTGAAAATAATACCCACATGATATTACCGTTGTTGCTGCATAATGAGCCTGTAATTTTCAGTCACTGCGTTCATCGTTCACTATGACACCGATTCCATGCACTGTTGAAAGGCTGCTGTGATCGTGACGATATTGTCCCTTTAAGTGGTCCAAGTGATAAAAGTCTTTGAATTTTTTTGTCATGACTCCAGTTTTTTCTAGCCTGAGCTGTTTTTCAGTCCATTGGGGAAGAATTATTACTTGCAATCGCTCACTCATCGCTGCCACTGATTTGTCCATGTCTAGTTTGTGTCCGCTTCATCATTAAACATGATTAAACCTGTATGTGTGAGTGGTTCATATTTCACGATTCGCTTGGTATCATAATTGCTCAAGGATGTTGTTCAGCTTCTGTACCGACTATATAATTACACACAGATCGGTATTTATATATCAACGTCCTAAGGCCAAATAAAATAAAAACATGTTTAGCGTCCCCGCCCGCTTCCTTTTTAGAGGCCGCCTCTTTTTTTTTTTTTTTTTTTTTTTTTTACGAAAAAAAAGGATACATTTTAACGATCTCAGACGAAAAAATTAATTTTAAAATAAATAAGATCGTATTTTGCATCTTGCCCATAAGAAGCCAATATGTCATTTCCTGAGTCTAAGTGGCGGCCATTTTGAAAAAAGCTGGCAGCCATCTTGAAAAATAGCCCGGCCGGTTGTCTTTAAAAATGTGTCGGCGGCCATTTAAAAAAAAAAAAAAAAAAGGCCCTCCTCCTTCCTTTTTTCAAAAAGGCAGGACGCTAAACATGTTTTTTTTTTTTTTGCCTAATATCATGTTCAATCACATTATTTCCCGATTGCACTTCCACATTATTTCACGATTGTGATGTAGGATTTGAGGCTTTGCATGGGGGTACACCATGTAATGATCTCTTTTTGGAAAAAAAAAAAGGTTATGTCTCTGAGAAGAGCCAGTTGGTTTGTTCTCAACGTTTCGACTAGTCTGCTCTAGTCGTCGTCACGATTGTGCTTCCACATTATTTCACGAATGTGTGAGGGCAGAGATTATTTAGGTGGGTTTAGCGATGAGCGCCTGTAGGCTACCTGAGCTGTATACTTCATAGGATGTTGAGAATGATCTAGGAATGATTCAAACAAGTAGCCAAATGTGACTGGCTCTGGCAAAACCCTAAACCTGATTTCTACAAATCTGGTATCAAATGAAAGAGGAAAATCTAGAGAATCAAAAAAAACAAAATCTCACTTCTACCCAATTTTCAAAAGTGAGATTTTGGTATAGTTTGATTCTCTACATTTTTTCTTTCATTTGATACCAGATTTGTAGAAATCAGAATTTGTTTTCTGCTGCCACCTCAGCGTCTCAACAGCCACATTGTGGAATATCTGCAGGAATTAATAGGCTATGTTACATGCACAGGGTAGATATAAATCTCCACTCGAAACCATAACACACACACGCAGTCATACCTTTTATACCTTTAAAAGGTTTTAACACGTCAATGAAAATAGCCAAAAATACGGGCGATACATCTTTAAATTACATAATAAATAAAAAATTATAACACTATAAATAAATATCTGCTGAAACCTCATCAAAACAGAAGAGTTCATGATGATCTCAACAGCCAGTGTATACACTTCAGGTAAAATGTTTGTAAATGCATCTAAACCTTTAGACTGGTCCCCTGTTTATCCTATCAAAGATATAGCCAGAATCCAGGCGCACCATTCAAAGGATGTCATTGGATACGTTGTGCTGAAGATGTGAACGTCACGCTTCGAGGCTCGCGTGCTAGCTATACAACCAAGGTCAAAGTTGAATCTCGGAGAAAACATGGCGGCCGCGGCCAGTATCTGGCGTAATTCACGAGCCTCGAAGTGTCACGTCAGATCTTTATGCTACTAAACCTTATACAAATCAACAGATGGGGAGGGGATATGTATTACAAACCTACATGTAAAAAAGCTAGCTTATTTCATTGGCTAGAAAATTGTGAAAATGCGTTCAGGTGGTCATTTTAACGTTGAATGTATATTTCCAGAGGACAAAATTTAATTTGTAAAATATCTTGATAAATCTGTAATAATTTTTGTTGTTTGAGTAAAGTAGGCTAAATTTGTTACTAATACTTTTTCCTGAATAATCCTGATTTATACTTTTAAAATAATTCGTGACACACTGAGGACAAATGAAGTTTACAAAAAAATACTGTTGTCATGTCACGTTCTATTTTACGTCAATAGGCATTGTATTATAAATTTGACTGAAATCTATTTAAGAAACAATTGCTCTATTTTTATTTTATTCGAGTGGTTTTTCATTTGTCTTCAGGAACGTATATAACGAGAAATGCAAATTCCGTGATACCTTGGTTGCAAATGTCACGAATACGTCAATGGAAACGTGTGACTTGTTGTGACTTGCTTCAATTTGCGTGATCTTTAGAGTACCAGGACGATTTCTCGCAGGCGACAGTCTGTGTATTTGTACATTTTGTACTTCCCCACGTAATATCATTTTTTTTATTTTTTTTTTATTTTTAAGATGAAATAAGATTTGAGATTTTAAAAATTCCAGTGTACATGTGCCTGGTGCAGTTTAACCTTTGGGGCTGTCTTGTAAACATGTGATTTCATTGGTCAAATCGTCTTTAGACATAATCA
The DNA here is from genome assembly GCA_029582265.1 of Zoroaster sp. YZ-2022. NCBI lineage: Eukaryota > Metazoa > Echinodermata > Asteroidea > Forcipulatida > Zoroasteridae > Zoroaster > Zoroaster sp. YZ-2022. The sequence goes on from CM055826.1 coordinate 25,469,228, forward strand.
TTTCATTTTATTTCACAAAATTAAGGGCGCCCTTGTTCAGAGGATAGAGAAGAGCCGCAATGAGCGTGCCTGTGTGCGCAGTGCATGTACATGAACCAATGAATGGCCTATGTTTTGCCTCTGAATGAGGGCGTCCTTTCAGTTTGTGAAATCAGCGCATAAGGTCTAGTGCCTATTGCAAAGCTGCATTAGATGAGTTTAATTTGTGACCATTATGTTTTTCGAAAACAGTCGTAACAACGAATTGATAATTGATGGAAATAAACAAAATAATTTACTAATGATGCACAATATCCTTGAAATATTAATTATATTTCGTCATATTTATATTTTCCTTCGTTAATAAGGAATCACAGTAACGTTGGAGATTGGGCTGTGCCGGGTATCTGGGTATCCGGATACCCGACATTACCTGGTTCCATTTTTCGGTTCCAATTACCCGTAAACGACTTTTTAAAATTCAGACTTAACATTTGAGCGGAATGAAGAGAACTCTGTCACTCTTGAACAATGTAATGTTTACACTTTTACAGACAATTATCTTTATATTCAAGAGATCACACTCCACTAAAGCCTTTGTAGTATTTTACGGACGTTTTCCATTCACTTTTCTCCAACTGTTACATTGATCTGGCAAGGGCCTGGCAGCGGCCGCAACTTATCAAACCAGCAGCACAGGAGGGAATGTTTGCCCAATTCTTTGCCTAATTATTTTACTTTAATAAAAACAACACAGTAAAGAAAAGATCGATTTAAGTATGGTAACATCTGTATAATAAAGGTGAATTCTGTTACCATTTACAAGTACATGTATTTGTGCACCACCGGAGGCATGTTTTCAACAAAAATGAAAACGAGTATCCGGGTATCCGAAGTTTCCCGATTTCGGGCAGGGACGTGCACAGGGTTGTAGAGGGGCAGGGGCTCAGAGTCTGAAAAGGGCAGTGTAATTCCATGCGAGCGCGCGTAGCGCGAGCTAAAAAAAAATTGGGCGTTTATTTATTAATAAAAACGCATAATATGGTTTTTAACATTACAATCAGATCAGATTATGTTGATGACTGGTTTTCATTTACAATCTGATCTGGTGGTGAGTGAGCCACGGGATGTCAATTTCGTGTTTCAGTGACAGCGTGTGCCTGCCTATCAAAGACGTATAGGCGCGCGCGGCTATGCGTGAAATCTAGTTTCGCGGAGGGGCACATGCAGGCCCGTGCACAGGAATAGTAAGGGGCATCTCTGCTGACCTAATATTTATTCTAATTTTATTCTATCCTGACATCTTTCAACTAGGCAGGGCAGTCTATGCGCAACAGGAACTTAATAATTCATTCAAAAAACAAAACAAAAAAAAACCTTGGGCTAAAAAGGGCACTTTTTATACTAGGCAAAAAGGGCAGGGGCTCAAGCACCCTTTGGGACCTATGTATGCACGTGCCTGATTTCGGGTATCCAGTTCCAATAATATCCGAAAACGCCCACCCCTAGTTGGATATGGTATAGGCGTATCAAGCATCGCGTCAACTATTTCTGTCTCAGGTGCTATCATTTTAGTACAATTAAAAACAATTATTTTGAAAATAAATTTATGTCTTCAGAAGACTTAATTTCCACTTTGAGTGAATATGGCAAACCTGAATGCATTTTCACTATTTTCTTGATGAATACTGGCTTGAGTTCCTTTAATTGCAAAGTGTGTCTTGTTTCTCGGTCCCGGATCTTGTAAATCCTCCATCATCTCCTAAATGTCAAGAACCTCTCTGCTTGATTGAATACTTCTGTGTAAATGAAACTTGTGTCCATACAGTCACGGATCCTTGACCCAAAGTAAAGTAGGCTATCCGTGGCTGAAGTATTGATCTTGATGATTTCATTTCATGGCAAAGGGTAAATATTAGCAGTAAATATTGGTCTTTTTTGTTTCATCAGACAAAACTAAAAATGTTTTTTTTTTAATTTATCATTCTGAAGAAGTTGAATAGACCTGCTAAATGGAAGAAAAAAAATTGAGGGATTGTACAGGCCCCAGCTTTCTTTATAAGAATGAAAAGGTATTCAAACCAAAATGTGGAAGATTCAGCTTATTTCGAGGTGTCGTTTATAACGAAAAATAGTTTTAAAAATAGGCCTATCATGTTTTCATTGGAAATTTCGTTTTGGAAAGGAAAACATTTACTTTGAAATTACATATTTCACACAATAGTTGTTAGAAGCTAATAGTATAATAATAACTGTAAAACCATGCCTCTCATGATTATTTATTTAGAAATGTGTCATTTTAAAGCATTAATTTTCAGTTCCTCAAGTAAAATAGCAATGTTTCGACGAAAAAGGAAATATTCGGAAATTGCCGTTAAAATAGCAATAAACGTTTGCTTTAACCCTAACCCCCATAGGTATTTTGGATAGGAAACTTCCTGAATCCTCCAAAATTCATCAGTGCACTTTTGGAAATGTATCTTCAAAATGCACCATGCATTTTCGTTGATCTTTCATATTCAGCACTTATGGCCTGTACTTCATGCCATGTAGTAATTTTGCCTCATTTGAAGAGGTGAAAGTGCCAGTTTCCAACAGCACTGAATTTTTCCAAAAAAGTGCCCCTTGGAGGATTTTGCAGGATTTGGGGTGATTAGGGTTAATGAGAAAATTCTGCGTAATTAAAGGCGCAGCTCAAAAAAGTTTTTAAAAAAAAGAATTAATCGCATAGCTACAGCGACTGCCCATGCACACTCCTAGGAAGGAACCAACAACGTTAATGTATGCACAATATAAATTGCAAAGCTTAGATTCAGACCTCGACGTCGTGTGCGGACATCAAGGATAACAATCAGTAGGAATTCGAAACCATAAACCATTGGGCGATTTCTGATCGATGTTTCTCAAATCATGGTTTTGTTCAGGCTTTATTTTGGTGTCTTATTTCACTTTGAGGTTGAAGAGCCTATGAAATGCAATATGATGTTATATAGATATATTAGCAAAATACTGATGCTTCTGGACAGTTTAAACAAAATGGGAAATCTAATTTAGACAAAAAAGTGAAGAGTGAGTATACTGTTTTCAATTTGTAAAAATACTTATGCTTATCCTCGACACATGAGGGCGTTGTTTTGTGAGAGTACGTCACAGCAGCACGGTAAGTGCACAAAATCAACAATCAAAACCTTGCCCAAGAAAACAGTGTTTACCTAAAAAAAATTACTGATTGGTAACCAAACACACAGTTAACAAGGCAAAACAAAAAAACATTGCCTGAATGAACTGACTTTTGAAAAGACGAGGAATTCAATCAACATTTTTGCACAAATTGCATCTGTGACATCACTGATTTGTTCATAAATATGCACGTTATAAAACGTTATAAAACCACATACAATTGGCAAATAAAAAGGCAGAAGAGTTATGTCTATGTGGATGCAGCGTTGTGCATAAAAGTTAAGCTTTTCCTTTTTATAGGCTATTTAAAGGTAAGCTATTAGATATAAAGTACTAATTGGTTATTCACAAAATAACCAAATGGTTGCATTTTAATTGAAAACTGATTTGGTGGTCTGAAGCTGATGATAGTTATAATCTTCAGTATAGAAATTATTTTGTCTAAAAGGTGCTGTAAGAAATGTGAACAAGGTTTTTTGGAAGTTGCCCTTCTCCTTAAGGATATAACTATGATATATGATATAACTTTACTTTACTTTTATTTTGGCAATATAAACAATAATACAAAGAGATACATAAAAATAAACTGATTACAAAGCCAAGGATAGCCCAAAAAGCTGTGTATAACACGGCTTATTTCCATCGGGGTCCTTAAAAACACACAGGCAATCAAATACAATATTTTAAAAAAAGGCAAATAAAAATGTACAAGAAATACGAAGAGTATGATTAAAAAATTGAAAAATTGTTAAAATTAGACTGAGAAGAGAGGTGTTTTTTCACTGCCCTTTTAAATTGATAATGATTGTTGGAACATTTGATGCTATTAGGAAGTAAATTCCATTCATGAATTCCGGTATAAAAAAAGGTATTGCACTCAGACCCTTTCATTCTTGGAACAAAAAAAATAGTGGAACTACCCCTGGTAGAATAATTATGCATATCTGAAACCTTCCTAAAGTTTTGACAGAGGTAGTCTGGTGCCACTTCATGAAAAATTGTATAAACATGATTTAGCTTGAGTTGTATAACACGATCATTAACGCTTAACATGCCAAGCTTGTTCAATTCTGTTTGACCAATATGTGATCTAGAATCCATGTTTAAAATAAACCGGACTAATTTGTTTTGTGTAACTTGCAGCCTTTTTTCAGTTTTACCGACAATGCAGAGAACCAGGATGAACAACAATAGTCAAAATGACATTGTATGAGAGCAGAACAAAGTGTTTTGCGAGATCTCTCATTTAAAAAGTTGGCATGTCTGTAAAGAAAATGCAATCTAGCACCAGCCTTTTTAATCACAGAATTTACAATGTTCTCACCAGTTAGACTCTGATCAAGTGTAATGCCCAGATATTTAACTGAGATTGAAGGAGTAACAATCTTCCCATTACAAGACACTTCAAATTTATCAACGCTGCTTGATTTCTTCTATGATTAACTATGATTGTTGTATGTTCCATAGTCGACTATAGCTTGATTTCTTCTATGATTAACTGTGATTGTTGTATGTTCCATAGTCGACTATAGCTTGATTTCTTCTATGATTAACTGTGATTGTTGTATGTTCCATAGTCGACTATAGCTTGATTTCTTCTATGATTAACTGTGATTGTTGTATGTTCCATAGTCGACTATAGCTTGATTTCTTCTATGATTAACTGTGATTGTTGTATGTTCCATAGTCGACTATAGCTTGATTTCTTCCATATTTTCAAGGAATTATTCATTTAAATATAGCCTACAAAATGTCATGGCCGTCCTTGGCCTATAAAATAAAACGAGTACCATTTATTATGGATGTTGGATCATGCTATATAAGGCAATGATTACAAAATAGGTCACGGAGGTTTAGGGGGTAAGACACAGTTGTATTGGTGCAATCGGAACAACTGGTTTTGGTTGAACGGTCTTAAAATAGTATCATCATGTTTATTAAAATTTGGTGAATTTTTTTTTAAATCTTGCCATACATTGTGTTTATTCAAATTAAAAATAGTTTTAACCATTTGTTCAATACTGAAATAATTTTATCTTTGAAAGTTAATGAATTTTGTCAAATGACAAGAATCTATGCGAAAAGATGGAACGGTCCAGACGATGTACCTCGTGATACAATAAATGCTCCCATTTGGCCTCTGAGGCATACAATAATTGTGTACTGTATATAATTTAACCGGGTGAAGGTAGGCCTACTTCATGGCTTTGTTAAAGATGAATTTCCTTTGACAGAATAAGGGCATATTATGTGTATAGCAAGATGCTATTTTATAACTTTCTGAAGAAAAATCCCATGACGGATTAAAGTGGTTCAATGCAGTGTGAATAGGAACAAGATACGCATTCTAAAATTCAATTCAATTTGACGTCCATGCACAGAACAAGGTCGACTTCAAATTTATAAAAGGGAAATCCTTTTCATTTCCACTGCTTTTTCTATGTCAAGTTTACATACGTGTACAATAGCCTTAACTTTGTTCAAGTTTAGTCTTACGTCAGAGTATGGATCATACGTCGGTGTAAGGGAAATATCAAATCAAAATCAAATTACAATTTACACCGGATGATGATCGAATCAATTGTAAACATGTACATCGCGTGTCAATAAAAATAAACCATTACAAACATTATATTGTTTGGTTTTAAGTGTCTCAAACATACAGATTACAAATTAAAGATGTATCGCACGTAATTTTCTAAACTCTAGCGGTTTATAAATTTGTTTTCCATCAGTGATCAAGTAAAATGGCAGTGTTCCGAAGAAAAAGAACATTTTCAGAAAATTGCCGGTGAAAAACAAGGGCGTATACATCTTAAAGGTTTCTCGGTTAGAGGCGATCTGGTACAGGAATCCACGTCACATGTGCACGGCAGCATCACATTTTAAACATACGGTATTATTGGGCATGGGAGATATCTGTTTGTTCACAGATTGAGGGCGATCTGCTCAGCGCACACCGTACCCCCCTCTAGCATGCAGTGTATTGATGATATTCACTTTAGCGTCAAGTGAACATTGTGCTCGCCTTTGAGGCTAAAGACAGGGGACCAGTCTAGCGTTGTGTGTACATTTTATGCGCGTATGTTATAGTACTACGTGCATGTGTACCAATGATCTCTATACTAACTGGATAGGAAATGGGCGCTGATTGGCCTATAAATAGTTGAAGTAACCGGCCGCCATGTTGGTTCCCCCAAGGTCAAGAGTCAAATGTCGTGTTAGCATACAGACAATAACAACAACTGGTTCAGCAGCACTTGGCATTGTCGTCGGTCGTGTAGCAGTAAACCTATCCGGCCGTCACACATGCGCCTTCTTTCTTGGGGGAACAAAGATGGCGAACAACAAACCTTCAGCCAATCGGCGCGATCTCCTATCCAGTTATATATAGAGATCAGTGGTGTGTACTTCTGCCAGCCAATGGGCCTAGACCTTTATCACGCTACCATCTTCGTCAGGTTCCCTGTGTACGCAAATAACATTATAGGCCCAACTCTGAATGCATGAAAAGGAACCAGACTGTTTTCCCTTCCAGCCTCGGTTGGATTTGTTTTGGATAGGCCTGACGTGGATTTGTATTTAAGAAAATCAAGATAAAGGTATATGATCGCTTCAGAACTTTTCTTTTCGCCCACAGTGATCTAACAACATTTTAACAGCTCATGCATGCACGGTGCGAATACGATGCTCCTATAGAGTGAATAGGCCTATTATGCCAACAGACACAATATAGGGTCCAATTTTCAGGGGGGGGGGGGCACTAGGGGTGCACCACTTTTTCTAGGAGGGCATGTCAATACTTGAATCCTGCAGTCTCAAATAGGGACCTATTTTTCAAAATTCTGAATGGGGGGGCACCCAGGGACACGGACCTCGGCTGCCCCCCCCCCCCGCCTAGTTACGCCACTGATGTCACCAATGCTTCAGAGTTGTTGCCTGAGGCAACACGACTGAAGACAAACTACCCATTTGTTAATAGATTGCTGTGCCGTGATAAAGGTATATGATCGCTTCAGAACTTTCATTTTCGCCCACAGTGATCTAACAACATTTTTACAGCTCATGCATGCACGGTGTGAATACGATGGTCCTGGAGTGAATAGGCCTATATGTCAACATACACAATGCCTTCAGGTGGTCAACGTCATCAATGCTTCAGAGTTGTTGCCCGAGGGCAACACGACTGATGAAATCCTGAAGACAAGCTACCATTTGTTAATGGGCTTTATCTTTATAAATAAATTTAGAAATACAAGTACAGGCCTTTGGGTATTAATTATAAACATAATGCAACATAAATTAATACTATGCTGTTGTAAACTGCTTTCCAACCAATACGACCTGTCGCAAGGCCTATATAAACAATACATTATCCGCTCAGTACACATCGTAGCCCTCTAGAGGTGAATTTGCACCCAGTGTCTTGATGATAGCCACTTTTGCGTCGTGTGAGCGTTGTGCGTAAACTTTATGTGTGTTTGTTATGGTACTAAGCGCACGTGTACTTCGACCAGCCAATAATCGCTGGAGATATTCCGCGCGTACGCACATCAACTGCAAAATACGCCACACACGACGCACTATCGATGCCCTTTCGCCCACAGTGGTCTAACAACATGTGCCCTCAACACAGCTCATGCACGATGCCAATAAACATGTCTGAGATGCACTTTTTACGACTTACAGTTCATCCGAAGCCCTTATCTTCATTATTTGCAGATCGATTACATTAGCCTATCCCTGACAAACAATTACTTTGTGTTTCAGAGGAGACTGGCACACGACACTCAAACAATTCTAAGCAAGTCTTAAAATAGGCAACCTGGTACATTAAGCCATTCACGCAACTCTGCATTCGATATCAGTGATCGCTCATGCCCTAAAATGAACTTCAAATTGTCACCAAACTTGCATTAGTGACCACTACCGTTTTTATCGAAAACGAATACCGACTGCCGATTCCCAATGATACGTACAACTATCGTCACTCATATGAGAAAGCTTCGAAACCTGCCAGGTCACATGATCGGTTATATAAAGAAAGAAGATCTTACGGAACTCAGTTTTAACTTCACCATCAGACGAGGAAGATATCCATGATGGTATGCTATCATCCAAACAGTATATTCCTTTCATCAGTGTTGTGTTTCATAAGCCTGAAGATCATACGTACGGCTGCAACCAACACACCCCTTTACATTCTTGGGCTCTATCCATTATCCGGCGACTGGGCCGGTGGGCAGGGTCAGCTACCGGCCACTAGGCTAGGCATTGAGTACGTGAATGCCAAGAGCATATTGCCTGGATATGAACTTGTTCTTATCGCTCATAATACAGAGGTAAGATATAAGCATCTTTCTCAATGTTGTTCATTGTTGGTTCAGTAAACGACCCTTCAACCAGTGGAAGGACTGTTAAAGATGTACAATGTTTTTTCAATGATTTTAGGAATCTCGTATGTTAAGGAACTGATATTCACCTTTATTTTCATAATTTCATGAAAAATAGTTACACAAAGGGTAGTATATAAATGTTGTAAATAGAAAGAGAATTATTAAACAACTGAATAGATAACATGAAAGGATACAATGTCAATCCAAGTGCACTTGCCATTCATAAAAACACACAGTATGGAGGATGTTTGTGTAAGCCGAGGCTTGAGGGAACAGCACGAGACAAAGGCGACGTATACGGACAAAACCTACATCAGAGGACAGACTAAACCAGACGGCACAGATAAACAGATGACGGGGTACGGTAGAAAATACTAATGCAACCAATTTAATCTATGACATAATGTATAAAGTGAAAGCTGATGATGAGAATGGACGAGATATTGGGACAAGAAAGCTAGGTTACATACTTAGAGAGAAGGACTCTTTTAAACGACGCATATCCGTTTGTATATTCATTATACTTTCAAGTATTATAAAGAACAATCATACAGTTGCAACGCAAAGGGTATGAATTAATATGAGACATGATGGTAACGTATGCATAATAGCTTGAAACAAAGCATTTATTTAGAAAAAAAAACTTTCTTATATTGTTGATCCCACATTCTTGTAGAAGGTTGAGAAAGTCACCTGGAAACAAATGTATGTTATCATATCAACAAGAATATTAATCTGTTAAAATGTCATGTATTCTTAGATAACATATAGAAGCTTAATGGTAATTATGTGAGGAAACGTATGCTTCAGAATATTCCTGGTGTTGTTGATGGTTTATTGAAGAATTATTTTTTGAATAAATTAAGTAGGAACTAAGAATTTCTTAATCATGCATTAAAGTTATGGCTAGTTGGACACTATAAGCGGACTGTTCTGACACTAGACCAATTAATCGTAACAACACAAACAAGAACAAAAGTAACCGTTTTCCAACCCTGTAATACTGTCTATTATATTGGGGTATTTAATAAATGTTCTTGTTCTCGTACATTGTTTGTCCCATCGCCGAACATATACAAATACTTACATTACAGGGATCGGTTCGACGAGTGGTGAACATTTGCCGTTTGAATGTTTTCGAAAATGACACATAGGAGCATGGTCTTATGCATGGATTCCTTAAATTCACGCACTATTTTTTTTTTAAAGTATTTGCAGAAGTCTATTATCTACATGAAGTGTGTCACTCGTGTACTAACCTAAGCCATGGCGTAGTACTCCAAGAACAATGGATTTGGCCCATTCGTTCCACAAGCTGACGCGCAAGGTCTCAAAAAGAAGCAGTGCATGCAATAGACTTCTGGTATTCAAAATATCACGCACTGGACCAAACAAAACTTGAAATGCGGCAATCTTTATGCATCCAACATACGAGATAAGAAGTTTAACAAAGCTAGTAGCATAAAGATAAAACATGTACCAATAGCCACCCGATTGACTTTGCATATTTTGTATTAAAAATCCTATATTTAAAGAGAAGGTACAAACTTAGAAATAGAAATAACCTGTGAAAGTTTCATCAAAAGTTTTGTGTAAGTTTTGTTTTAAATATAAAACGACGGAAAACTGTTTTTTATGTTTTTGTAAAAAATGTTTCCAGATGGCAACTTTTTGTAAATTCGACAAAACAATTTCCTTGTTGCTCTTACATTAATTTACTTTTAGACGGAATAATTTCTCATGGTGAGTAAAACATGTACAAACATTACACCGAGTAAGTACTTTGTAGATAATTCTTCGTTATTTTGAAAATCTGGTAATTACCAATGTTGTACATTCCCTTTAATAACATCAGGCATTTTCGTAAATTGCTCGACGGAAAATGGTCTCATCACGCATTGGAACTACTGTCCTTTAACATTCTCTGTATTCGAACTTTAACTTTCGAAGTGACTTGGCTGATGACAATGTGCAATTTAAATGCTAAAACATGAAGAAAGCACACATTACCGCTTGCATTGTTATAAATATATGTGGACAGATATTTTATCGTAAATACGAAAGGGTTTAATTTACTTTGGAGATGTATTGGATGGTGGTTTGAGAAAGCACTGTCGGTGTTTATACAACTTGCCCATCAATTACTTTGATCAACGTACAATAAATAGCCCACATCAAGATGTCGACGAAGCGACTGGAAATTTTACCGTCCATTAAATGGACAATGTAAGAAGAATTGAAAGATAATGGCAATGCGCACAACGAATAAAGAAATCACAAAAAGACATCAACTTGAATATGCAGACGAATAAACAAAATGCCATTTTGGTAGGAATACGAAAGGGGTACTTGAAGCACTTTGAAGCTGCATGGTTGTTTTCTCAACCTCGCTGTCACTACTAGACCCTAGTGGGATAAGTGCATTCAGCAACGCTGATTGGTTACTTTAAAAATTACGCAAGGACAGTTTGAATAATTATTATTTAAAGGAAAATATTTAAACAAAAATATTCATCAAACTATGATGGATATTGTTTAACACATTAAATATTTAGATAAGTGATTTTACCAAAATTATGATGAAATAAATTTGGATGGCCTAGTCTCGGCCTCCCCACTGCACCACACGCTATCAGAATATCACCTACACATAAACTGCTCGAATGCTATGGGTTGGGGGCAACCCAGCTAACATGCATACGTTGGGTCGACGTTGATGAACGTCGGATGAGTCAGCGTCAAAATATGGACGTTGTGCGGACGTTAGATGAACGTCGTGAAGGTCGGGGTAAATTTACAAACGTTGCACTAACGTTGGAAAATGTTGTGCAGTATAATATGTCTATTTTCAATGTTGGCAACCTAACGTCGGCGCATCATGGTTGTGCTGACGTTGGCAAATGTTGTCGAGTATATGAAGTCGATTTCTAACGTTGGCACAACGGAAGTTTAAAATGGGCAACGTAACGTCGGCGCATCATGGTTGCGCCGACGTTGGGAAAGGTTATGCAGTATACGAGGTCGATTTCCAACGTTGGCACCACGTACTTATAATGTGGGCAACGTAACGTCGGCGCATCATGGTTTTGCCGACGTTGCTTAATGTTGTGCAGTAAAATATGTCTATTTTCAACGTTGCTACAACGTAGTTACAATGTGTACAACCTAACTACGGCGCATCATACGTTGTGCCGATGTTGGTAAAATTGTGCATTATACGAAGCTGAAAGATGTTCTATTTTAGTTTTTGTTTTGTAGCTAATCAAAATTTTCGTTGCAGGGTTATTACCCGTGTAACAGGAATTTTGATTGGCTACAAAACAAAAACCCATAGAACATGCAGCTTCTTTCAAAATGTTAATGGAGATAGGGATGGTGTCGTGGCCGAGCGGTCTAGCTTACCGGACTCTAAGTTCTGGCGTTAGCAGCAGAATGTGGGTTCAAATCCCGGTCATGACACTTGTGTCCTTGTGCAAGACACTTAACCATTATTGCTTATAGGGTCTTGTTCTGACTAGTTACCCCTCCGTCCCTACCTATATGCTCACAATTGGTCATCACGTCAAAAGCAACATCAACTACCCCAACGTACGATCAACACGTTATACAAACGTTGAGCATGCTGACGTTGGCCCAACATGTCGCGACGTTGTGGGGACATTGGCCCGACGTTGGCCCGATGGAAAAACTAACGTCAAGACGACGTCCATTGCCAGTGTTGGGCCAACCGTAAATTCTTATGTTGGCCAACGTTGGGCCGACGTATGCATGTTAGCTGGGAATGATCTCTATACTAACTGGATAGGAGATGGGCGCTGATTGGCCTATAAAAAGTTGAAGTAACGGGCCGCCACGTTGGTTCCCCCAAAAGGTCAAGCGTCAAATGTCACATTAGCATACAGACAATAACAACAACCAGTTCAGCAGCACTCGGCATTGTCGTCGGTCGGGAAGCAGTAAACCTGTCCGGCCGTCACGCATGCGCCTTTTTTCAAGATGGCGGACAACGAGCTTCAGCCAATCGGCGCGATCTCCTATCCAGTTGCTATAGAGATCAGTGGATAGAGGTTGGATGTTTGTTAGGTCTATCACAGGCGGACCTAGAATTTCAGAGGGGTGAGAGCAACTCAGGACAAGTCAGAAATGTCAGATTATCCACACGTATAAGGTTCATGTAGCCTACATGTACCGTAATTTCAATTAAATTCAACTCAACATTTATTTCCACATTCCAACATTTAAAAAAATAAATGAACAATTTGGATATTTGTATATAGGTAGTAAGCAGATTGTTAAGAGAGAGAAAAACAAACTAGAGCTCAATTGTATTCGTGAACGAATACCCAGCTGTTTCGCTATTTTTTATCATATTAACTTCCACTTTGAGCCGTGAGGACTTTTGAAATGTTATGACATCATTGAATGGATTGTGATACAAATAATTAGCTACAAGATGACACAAAGATTGTTAGTTAATGTCATATAGTTCATGAGATATGATTGTTTTAACAGAAAAAACTTCAAACTAATGTAATTCAAAAACCGATGACGTCATGATGACATAACCTGTTTTCTTGACTAAATTGGCTCATAAGCTACAATATCATGTATCATTTGTATCCATGTGTCATTGGTAAGTGTAATTTATATAATGCACCTCTTTTAAAAACATGTCGCTAGAGGGCGCTCTTACATATAATGACGTCATCAAACGTACATTGTGATAGAGTACACGTCAGTGATAATGTCATACACAAAAACCATATTTGACATCTTGTACCACGGTATCTGTAGAGCTCTAACAACATTGAATAAATTAAGTAGGAACTAAGAATTTCTTAATCATGCATTAAAGTTATGGCTAGTTGGACACTATAAGCGGACTGTTCTGACACTAAACCAATTAATCGTAACAACACAAACAAGAACAAAAGTAACCGTTTTCCAACCCTGTAATACTGTCTATTATATATTGGGGTATTTAATAAATGTTCTTGTTCTCGTACATTGTTTGTCCCATCGCCGAACATACAAATACTTACATTACAGGGATCGGTTCGACGAGTGGTGAACATTTGCCGTTTGAATGTTTTCGAAAATGACACATAGGAGCATGGTCTTATGCATGGATTCCTTAAATTCACGCACTATTTAAAAAAAAAGTATTTGCAGAAGTCTATTATCTACATGAAGTGTGTCACTCGTGTACTAACCTAAGCCATGGCGTAGTACTCCAAGAACAATGGATTTGGCCGATTCGTTCCACAAACTGACGCGCAAGGTCTCAAAAAGAAGCAGTGCATGCAATAGACTATCTTTATGCATCCAACATACGAGATAAGAAGTTTAACAAAGCTAGTAGCATAAAGATAAAACATGTACCAATAGCCACCCGATTGACTTTGCATATTTTGTATTAAAAATCCTATATTTAAAGAGAAGGTACAAACTTAGAAATAGAAATAACCTGTGAAAGTTTCATCAAAAGTTTTGTGTAAGTTTTGTTTTAAATATAAAACGACGGAAAACTGTTTTTTATGTTTTTGTAAAAAATGTTTCCGGATGGCAACTTTTTGTAAATTCGACAAAACAATTTCCTTGTTGCTCTTACATTAATTTACTTTTAGACGGAACAATTTCTCATGGTGAGTAAAACATGTACAAACATTACACCGAGTAAGTACTTTGTAGATAATTCTTCGTTATTTTGAAAATCTGGTAATTACCAATGTTGTACATTCCCTTTAATAACATCAGGCATTTTCGTAAATTGCTCGACGGAAAATGGTCTCATCACGCATTGGAACTACTGTCCTTTGACATTCTCTGTATTCGAACTTTAACTTTCGAAATGACTTGGCTGATGACAATGTGCAATTTAAATGCTAAAACATGAAGAAAGCACACATTACCGCTTGCATTGTTATAAATATATGTGGACAGATATTTTATCGTAAATACGAAAGGGTTTAATTTACTTTGGAGATGTATTGGATGGTGGTTTGAGAAAGCACTGTCGGTTTTTATACCCATCAATTACTTTCATCAACGTACAATAAATAGCCCACATCAAGATGTCGACGAAGCGACTGGAAATTTTACCGTCCATTAAATGGACAATGTAAGAAGAATTGAAAGATAATGGCAATGCGCACAACGAATTAAAGAAATCACAAAAAGACATCAACTTGAATATGCAGACGAATAAACAAAATGGCATTTTGGTAGGAATACGAAAGGGGTACTTGAAGCACTTTGAAGCTGCATGGTTGTTTTCTCAACCTCGCTGTCACTACTAGACCCTGGTGGGATAGGCTAAGTGCATTCAGCAACGCTGATTGGTTACTTTAAAAATTACGCAAGGACAGTTTGAATAATTATTATTTAAAGGAAAATATTTAAACAAAAATATTCATCAAACTATGATGGATATTGTTTAACACATTAAATATTTAGATAAGTGATTTTACCAAAATTATGATGAAATAAATTTGGATGGCCTAGTCCCGGCCTCCCCACTGCACCACATGCTATCAGAATATCACCTACACATAAACTGCTCGAATGCTATGGGGTAGAGGCAACCCAGTTAACATGCATACGTTGGGCCGACGTTGATGAACGTGGGATGAGTCGGCGTCAAAATATGGACGTTGTGCGGACGTTAGATGAACGTCGTGAAGGTCGGGGTAAATTTACAAACGTTGCACTAACGTTGGAAAATGTTGTGCAGTATAATATGTCTATTTTCAATGTTGGCAACCTAACGTCGGCGCATCATGGTTGTGCTGACGTTGGCAAATGTTGTCGAGTATATGAAGTCGATTTCTAACGTTGGCACAACGGAAGTTTAAAATGGGCAACGTAACGTCGGCGCATCATGGTTTTGCCGACGTTGCTTAATGTTGTGCAGTAAAATAGGTCTATTTTATTTACGTTGCCACGACGTAGTTACAATGTGTACAACCTAACTACGGTGCATCATACGTTGTGCGGATGTTGGTAAAATTGTGCATTATACGAAGTTGAAAGATGTTCTATTTTAGTTTTTGTTTTGTAGCTAATCAAAATTTTCGTTGCAGGGTTATTACCCGTGTAACAGGAATTTTGATTGGCAACAAAACAAAAACCCATAGAACATGCAGCTTCTTTCAAAATGTTAATGGAGATAGGGATGGTGTCGTGGCCGAGCGGTCTAGCTTACCGGACTCTAAGTTCTGGCGTTAGCAGCAGAATGTGGGTTCAAATCCCGGTCATGACACTTGTGTCCTTGTGCAAGACACTTAACCATTATTGCTTATAGGGTCTTGTTCTGACTAGTTACCCCTCCGTCCCTACCTATATGCTCACAATTGGTCATCACGTCAAAAGCAACATCAACTACCCCAACGTACGATCAACACGTTATACAAACGTTGAGCATGCTGACGTTGGCCCAACATGTCCCGACGTGGTGGGGACATTGGCCCGACGTTGGCCCGATGGAAAAACTAACGTCAAGACGACGTCCATTGCCAGTGTTGGGCCAACCGTAAATTCTTATGTTGGCCAACGTTGGGCCGACGTATGCATGTTAGCTGGGAATGATCTCTATACTAACTGGATAGGAGATGGGCGCTGATTGGCCTATAAAAAGTTGAAGTAACGGGCCGCCATGTTGGTTCCCCCAAAAGGTCAAGAGTCAAATGTCACATTAGCATACAGACAATAACAACAACCAGTTCAGCAGCACTCGGCATTGTCGTCGGTCGGGAAGCAGTAAACCTGTCCGGCCGTCACGCATGCGCCTTTTTTCAAGATGGCGGACAACGAGCTTCAGCCAATCGGCGCGATCTCCTATCCAGTTACTATAGAGGTCAGTGGATAGAGGTTGGGTGTTTGTTAGGTCTATCACAGGCGGACCCAGAATTTCAGAGGGGTGAGAGCAACTCAGGACAAGTCAGAAATGTCAGATTATCCACACGTATAAGGTTCATGTAGCCTACATGTACCGTAATTTCAATTAAATTCAACTCAACATTTATTTCCACATTCCAACATTAAAAAAAAAAAAATGAACAATGTGGATATTTGTATATAGGTAGTAAGCAGATTGTTAAGAGAGAGAAAAACAAATTATATAGGCCTAATACCCCGGTACAGAAGGAAATATGGAGGCATATTCAAAAGCCAAGGCTTGTACAGAAATGAGGACAATTGAAGGACAACAAAGGAGTGGACAAGCAGACAAAGAAAATGAACAGGACAGACGATCATAACTTGGGATATAATTAATTGCAAGGCTGAAAGCAAACATATATTCTGCCTATAATATAGGTTTTCCCGGTCAATTTCGGCAAATAAGCAGCCAATTTAAACACCGCGTCATTCTGTGTTTCGCGCGAAATTGAATGCTGCTCAAAATCATCATTCAATTTCGTTTTATGAGTAGGCCTAGGCAATAGTACTCTTGCGTCATGCGATTTAAACCACAAAAAAAACTATCCAATTTAACAATCCACTCGAACAGCATTCAAATTCGCATGAGTTTTTCGCGGCGCGTATTTGGTCATTCAAATTCATTATTGGACAGGCATTTGTGAAATTTGTGCAACTTAATTGACGCTTTAATTGTTTACCTTTAGTTTCCTATAGACTTTTAATGGACAATAAGAAACCAGGAAAAAATCATAAAGACACACTCAAACAATAAAACAGGTTAATGAAACAGTCCAATATAACATAAATGTTTCAAAAACATATTACAGAATTAGGCCTAAGAGAGAAAACCAATAAATATTCTAATCAGAGAATAAACAAAACAAAGTATGATTAAAGAAAAGACCAATAGGCCCTATATACATGTAGGCTACAGTGTACGAGAAACGCACATGAATAAAGAAAACAAAATTAAGTTTGAATTAAGTTTGCATTTGTTTCTCGTATTTTTTTTAAATTCTCATTTTGCTAAATTGATTGCACGTTATACGAAAATTAAAATATCATTTTAGTGAAAATCTCCAGTCGAACCAACTCTGCTAAATTGGATGACGAATGTCGACTAAAAAGAACGACGTATATGCTAAAAAGAA
Organism: Zoroaster sp. YZ-2022; assembly: GCA_029582265.1. Taxonomy (NCBI): domain Eukaryota; kingdom Metazoa; phylum Echinodermata; class Asteroidea; order Forcipulatida; family Zoroasteridae; genus Zoroaster; species Zoroaster sp. YZ-2022. Next base: position 25,486,854 of record CM055826.1, read on the forward strand.
CGACGTATATGCTAAATTGAAGATAATGCTAAATGAATTCGTATGCCTGCAAATGAAATTGAATGCTTGAATTCAGTATCAACTGCAGAGGCAAAATTGCTTTAATATGAATGTATGAAAGTGAAATTAGCTGCTTATTTGCCGAAATTGACTGGGAAAACCTATAAATAGGCGATAATTATTGTTTTATCAGTCAGCATTTAGAAGCATCAAAGGTACTATAAGAGGTTGGTCCAGAATGTAGTTTCGGGTGGCAGTTCGAAGGGAGAGAATGAGCGCAAAACCTTCGAATTAATTTCCAGTGTCACTTTTGATGAGTAGGACTTTTCATCGAAAAAAAAAATTGTGAAAGAAGTGGACAATGCGCCCGCCAATATGAACGAAATCTTAATATTAATGGAGGATTCCAATCAGAGAGTGGACAGTATCGAAGCATGGCAACGAACAATAATTCCTTTCATTAGCGACAAATCAATGGTTTAGACAAGAATTAAAATTCAATTGGAGTGCCCCACTTTTAATTATAGATTATCCTTAGAGGTTGAGATATAAACATATACAGAAACTTTTAGTGAGGCTATTGTTAGCTTAGTAGACATTATCATCATGGGAAATTAATAGTTTTATCATAGAGGTTTTATAAAGAGAATAATAGATGGCCATGGGCGATAAAGAACCGAGCCGAGGGTAAGATCTTTTATGGCCTACGGGTACAACCTCAATTTGTTTCCTTTTTCTTTCTTTTTTGATTTGATTTTGCCCTTTTTATTTTTTGCTGAACCAAGCCTCGACTTTTTTTATTCCCATTCATGATGCCCATCTTGATTTCGTAGAAATTTAATCAAATTAATATTCAGTATTTTGTATTGAAAAAGAGCCAGAAAGAAACTGACATTAAATCCACATTTGAGGACTGATGAAATTCCAACTATACATGCGAGTACGGTCCGCGTGACGCGAATACCAACTTATATACACTCTGATTGGTTCAATACCGCGTCGCGCGTCTAAAAGGAAACTGTCGATTTTTCTTGGTCGGTTGTTATCAGCGATAATGCAAAGTTTGGTCTTTACCATTCGTTAATACAACCTTACATGTGATCATGTTCTATCAATCAAATTGTCTTGCATATAAACGATCTGCCTTACAGTATCACAAATCTAGTATTTACCACTAAAAGCTGGAAATTAAGCTGAACCTGTTCAAAATAAACGGTTATCATGGCAACCATGAACACCCATCATCGTTGATTTGGGTACGGGGATGTCATCAAGAATAGTTGGAAAATTAAGAAAAAATACCATGTTTGGTCTTATTAAAAAATATCATGGTGGGGAGGGGGTAATTGTCCAGGTGAACCACAGGTGAACAAGGCCCCAATATTACTTTTCTTAAAATAAATTCCAAAGACATATTAACTTCTTTGAATATTCTGCATGAGAATGTGTCATTAGTCCCTACATCAAAGTATATAAGTCTACACGTAAAGTCCACCGATTAACCTCTTAGAACTGTAATATAGAAATTGCTATTTTTCTGGTGTTAAGCTTTTATTTGAGACAATGAACAAAAAATCCGTCAGTGATTAGTACCAGTTAATTAAAAACTCAAATTAACAATACGCGGGAACCCCACGTTTTAATCATCAGGCTGCTCGTGACCACACAATTTACTTTATGTAACAGGCCGATGGCGTGTGCAGTGTTTCGATTGGCTAGCGCGGCTGTCAATTAGAATCAAGCGCGTTTGAAATACCTTTTATTTACAGTTTCCGATATCCGAATTTCATTTTTGTTGGTGTTTTGTTTGTTTGTTTGTTGGGGTGTTGGGTTGTTTGTTTGTTTGTTTTTTGGTTTGTTTTTTTGTTTTGTTTTTTGTTTTTTCGTTTAACAACGATATCAGTTCTTTCAAAATTCGTTCGTCTTATAAATTCTATTTTGTGGAATTACTTAGCCAAACACAGGTGATATATCTTTAAACCATATTTTGTACATTTTGGGTTAAAGGCAAAACAAGATCACACTCGTACAATCCCTTACTCAAATACAACTTTCAACCAGACTGCACGACCGCATTTGAACAAATACGGGTATCTTGCAGATTATCATTCTGCTATACTAACGTTACTCGCCCCGCTTTTCCTCAACGAATGTGTGCATTGTGGAGTGTCGTGGCCGAGCGGTCTAGCTTACCGGACTCAAGTTCTGGTGTTAGCAGCAGAATGTGGGTCCGAATCCCGGCCGTGACACTTGTGTCCTTGAGCAAGACACTTAACCATAATTGCTTCTCTCCACCCAGGGGTTAAATGGGTACCTGTGAGGGCAGAGTTGGTTGATTAGCCCTATATGCGCTGTAATGGCAGCAATTGAGCTGTATACTCCCCAGGGAGCTGAGATGGTTTCAGGAATTATTTATGAGCCTTATGAGCAGGGGTAATGATATAATGCGCCTTGAGCACCACTTAGTTGGTGGATACGTGCGCTATATAAATCCACATTATTATTATTATTATTATTTCGCGTTAGCACAACATGAAAAGAAAGATCTTGTTTTCCTTTCTGCCGGTTACACCTCGAGTCAAGCTACGTCCCGTAGCCTTAGATCTCGAGTGTCTTTCGCAGAATCCTTGCTGTCCCTAAGAGCGCCGCCTTCTGTAGTAATTCTACTCTAACAGATGTTCCTATCTCCTTGAGATGTTTCTCCAACGCCTTCGGGATTGTACCCAGTGCTCCCACTACCACAGGAATAACCTTCACCTTGACTTGCCACAGCTTGCGAAGTTCTCTCGCTAAATCCTGATATTTCTGTACCTTCTCCTTCGAAGCTACTCTACTATCACCCGGCACAGCTATATCAATAAGATGACACATCTTTGCATGCTTATCCAAGACAACAACATCCGGCCGTCTATGTTCTATAACATGATCTGTCTGGATGTTGAAGTCCCAGAGAATCTTGACATGATCCGTTTCTTCAACCTTTTCCGGCACATGGTCGTACCACTTCGATTGCACCTTGACACCGTTCTTCTTCTTCTTCTTCTTCTTCTTCTGTGGTGTATGCGCGTCTCAAAATATTATGCTGCGATGATTAGTAACTCTGCAACTGTTTCACGGGCAGAGATTATGAAGGACGAATTTAATCAGATTTGATCATCAGCAGAAAACCTTCGATAACAGAATAATATAGCCCTTGCCGTTACGAAGGAGTTAGAGGCCAGGGACATTTCTTTCACAATGCCGCTTCACTCCCAAAAGAATACAGCTAAATATAATTACAGGGATATTATTGGTACAATATTGGAAATATTCTAAATACACGTAAATTCATTTCAACCATGTGGTTTTCAAGAATTATTATGTCATGTTACTATAAACTTTGAAAGTTTATTCTCAGTAGGTGCTAGAATCATTCAGCAAAAGTCGAAAAATTACAGGTATTTATGTATTTTTTTTGCCGTCCGGCATAACAAAGCATTTTGATTTCATGTACACATTAAGGGCAAACCGATCATTACAGGAAGACAAGGACATTAGGTTTTGAGTAAATGAATTTAACAGATGCATTTAACATGTTCACTTCACGTTAGGGCCTCGTTTGCTTTATTTTAAGTAATTTTGTTTTACACGTATAATATTTTATAATTATTATATTAAATATTTGATGGATGACTTCTTCAGGTAATCTCCTCCTAGAGAAAACGATGGCCAAACCAAAACGAGCATGACAGCAATTGTGTCTGACCATTTTCAAATATTCGTTTGACCATAATTATACTCAAAGTAGGAACTAGTAATCAACAGTCACGATTTTGGGTAAAATAACTGCAATTCATCATTGCAGGCGAGTAGCCAGGGGGCGGTGAAGGGTAGGTGCCCCCTTAGGCCCTTATTGTTATTATTATTTATTTGTTAATTTTTAATACAATAACAATAAAATTGGGGGGATTTTGGTGCACAGCCAGATATTTGAGGGGTTCTGTGCCCTCAATCAAAATATTTTTTGCTACATCTCTTACATTGACAAATGTCTGGCTACGCACCTGCCTCTTTGCCATTTTACATACAAGATGCTGGGGTAATAGATGCAACCATGTACTTTGGCAGTCATATTATTAAATTGTCTTGCCTCAATGGGAAATCTAATGTGAACTCGTGTAGACAGTCAATATAAATTACTATGTAAATCACGAAATCACTTACTGTTAAGGTGTTCGAAAGTTTAAAGGCGGACTGACATCTTTTACTTAAGGCGTTTTGTAATAAAATATTGATTTCTGAGTACAAGTATTTTAAAACAATGTTTGAAGTGTTTGGTGGAGGCAACCCCGCCCCATAGTGGAAGCTCATTTGCATAAGATATGTGACGTAAGGTCGGGAAGATCCGATGTGTACATGATGTACATGTACATACATACGTTTCACACATAGCGTCGATTTCATTTCTTCCGTGATTTTTGTTTCCGGAACTAATAAAATGCCGGGAAGATGTGTTGCTGCAGGATGCAGCAACACCACCAAAGACGGTGTTAGCCTTCATCTGTTCCCAAGTGACCCAAAATATCGCCGTATTTGGACGAGCAAAGTTCGACTGACAAGAGTAAAGTGGTCAGGTCCATCGGCTCACACAGTTTTGTGCAGCGATCATTTTGAGCCGAGTTTTGAGCCGAATTTCTCTTCCCGACATGACGTCACGAACAGCTCCTCCGTGCAGGGCGGGAACAACTAGTAAAAGTGGGGGGCATTTTTACAATGGTAAAATAACACTCTCAAAAACAATAAAAACACAAAACAAAATTTGTATTGATCTTTTATTGATATAAAAGGATAAAACGGCCACATATTTAACGGTTTGATTTAAATCCACGACAGTCCCCCTTTAAGGAAGTAATGTAAACAAAATATCAAGTGATTAATTATAAGATTGTTTATAAAAGTTTGCCTGTGATGTATCAATCTTAAATGTACTTTGCAATTTAGACCTTACCAGCGGTGTTCATCTCATACTTTGATATTTAAATGTCACCCAGTCACAGACATTTATGGAATCAATTCAATCAACTCAACTTTTATTTCCGCAGTGCAACATACAAAAAAATACATAATAAATAACGTTTTTTTTTTTAAACGTTCATTTATTTCGCCCCTTCCAGTTTTCAAGTAATACATTCAAATTAATATGTGAAAGCTTCATCACAATAGCACTGGCGCTCACGTTAATGGAAGGGCAACGTTTTGTCAAATCGACAAATTCAATATGTCTCTTATAAATGAAAGCACTTCTGACAAAATACTTTTTCATTATCATATTGATTAATGAACCAATTTTACATACACCAAGTAGGTTTTTTTAGAAATAAATAAAATATTTAAATTGATAATCTAGTCATTACCAATTATGTACCTTCCCTTTAATGTCATTTCAACCCTAACCGCCTGTAAGTCTCTGTTATAGTATGTAACACAGTAACACAGCTACCTAAAGTTTGTACTTTGGTTCACCCGGCATGTGATTAAAAGTATAATTTGCTGGTCAATGCATTATTGAATAAATCCAACAAAACCACAAAATTGGATTTTTGATTATTTTTCTAGTTTCTATAATAACCCCTAGGAAATAAGGTTTATTCTATTTAAGTAACACAGTGCAGTTATCTTATTACTGAATTCATAACAGGAACGTTCTCTGAAATGAGAAAATGAGAAAACAAAATCAAATTAAATTTTCTATGCTTTTTCATTCAAAGACTGATCAAGACTGACTGATCAAGACTGACCAAAAGCTTATTTTTATAATGTTCCCGGTAATTTGTAGGCCATACATTATTTGAATGTTTTTATCAAAACCCTGTGAGGGACTTTCTTTCATTTCATTGCCGAATTATTTAATTTTGTCTGTTTTAGTGCAATGGTGGCAAGGGCACAGATGTTATGTACCGCGAGTTGTACAACCGCACAACCACCAAAATCATGATACTTGGGGCAGGATGTTCTATTGTCACCCAACCCACTGCACAGGCGTCACACCACTGGAATTTAATCCAGGTATGCTTCAATTTAGGTAACTGTCTTTCTCTTAATATATGCAGAGCCAAAGCTGTCCCTGTTGTTTCATTTGGATTCAATTCCATTTAACCTTATTCGATTTGACAGTTTTGATAACTGATTTCATTGGCAATTTCATGCTTATTGGTAATGCAAAATTTCGTTATGTACATTTAGCGTTCAATTCAGCAACATTATGGTTCTATACAGTAGGATTCGTCATTTGAGTGTCGTCACACGATTGATTCGGCAACACCGTTATTCGATTGTTTTCCTAATCGACCCGGTGGTCTCAGTGACAAATAAAAACAATACCACCTTGAATAAAAAAAAACTACTGTTCCCCGTCCACCGAATCGAATGACAAAATCACTGAATTGAAGGTTAAAGCCGCCGAATAACAAGACATAACACAATAATACAAGACAAGGACACAAGAAAAGAAAAAGACGTCGAATCGAATGAGGTAAGATGGAAATGTATGCTATACTGATATGGCTTTCCATATTGTCAGGGTCTAGCTCAGTTGCCAATCCAGAATTTCAGAGGAAGACAACCTAGCCTCTAAACCAGTCTGCGCATTTTTGTGTTCAGTGGTAATGTACGGGAGGTTGCTGGGCGGTTGGGAGTCTGGGACACCACCTGTAAATGCTGCTTGCAAGGGATGTGACGTTTGTAATCAACCAACGCAGCGTTCGCACCAGATGCTTGTGCATGGTTGTTCATTACATGTCATGGCTTTCTTTCTTGTCAAATCAAACATGACATTTACTATATAAATGCCAACGAACGGGAAAAGCAAATTTTACTTAATAAAAAATAAAAAATTCTTTGTATATGCAAAATGAATTAATGAAGAAGCCGGTTTTGAAAATTGTGGCACCGTGCAATAGCTGTTTACAACCCTGCTATGTGTCATAAAAAGGACACACATTATAGACATGGTACCATCATCAACGACTGTATGCACTGCAAAAAATGTGGTGTTAAAAACTACACCATTAGTGTTTATAATAGGCAACTCGCACAATGAAAGAATAACGTTGACACCAATAGTGTTATTTTAACACCTTTTTTGCAGGGTGGTGGGACCCGTCATAAATTCATTCGGGCGCTAAAGAACTGTCACACTAAGCTGACATCTAATTTTAAAGTAGGCATTTTTCTTCTTTTTTTTACAAGGGAAATACAAAAATTTAGATTTAAGAGAAAATCGACAGAAAGTATCAAGCTATACATTGTTAAGTACAATCTCTTTTATACTATTTCTTTCTTCTACCTCAGTTATCCTACTCATCGGCGTCCCCGTTGCTTTCCAACCGGAATCTTTTCCCAATGTTCTTCAGGGCGTTCCCGCCGGAGACTGTCTTTAACGTGGTCAAGTTTGCCATGCTGAAACACTTCGGTTGGACTAAGGTGGCTACTTTACATCAGACTATTGAACTGTTTTCTTTGGTGAGTATACTTGAAATGTGCATGCATGTCAATCAATCATGATCAAAACTGTTGGCAAAGCTCGACACAGTAAACTTTGGAATCGTCAACAATAACTTTGCAAAATAGTCATGAGGTGTCGTGGCCGAGCGGTCTAGCTTACCGGATTCAAGTTCTGGTGTTAGCAACAGAATGTGGGTTCGAATCACGGCCGTGACACTTGTGTCCTTGAGCAAGACACTTAATCATAATTGCTTCTCTCCACCCAGGGGTTAAATGGGTACCTGTGAAGGCAGAGTTGGTTTGCTCTATATGCGCTAGAAATGGCAGCAATTGAGCTGTATACTCCCCAGGGAGCTGAGATGGTTTCAGGAATGATTTATGAGCCTTATGAGCCTTATGAGCAGGGATAATAATATAATGCGCCTTGAGCACCACTTAGTTGGTGGATACGTGCGCTATATAAATCCACACAATATTATTATTATTATTATGTGTCTGGACAGTTTAAATAAAACGGAAAGTAAAGTTTTGACGTAAAGTAGAGATACTGCTTAAATTTGTGTTATAACACAATAGGAACTCAGTGTCACAGTAGCAATGGAAATGTAAAATCAAATCACCAAAACTTGCCGAAGATTGGAGTAGTTACCTCAAAATATCAGATTCAGTCTGCAAGACAACACACAATTTAGAGAATTGACCTTTGGGATGACGAAAACTTCAGTCAACTTGTATGCAGAAATAAACAATGATATGACATCAGATCTCGCTGTGAAATTACTGATTTGCTCATGAATATGCAAATTTCATTAGCATATATAACAAATAGATTTAAAAAAAAGCAATTAAAAAGGTAGAAAAGTTATCAACATGGAAACAGAATCAACCATTCATATTCCATAGTCCGTTTAACGATAAGATTCTTGAATCTCTGTAATGAGGGTTATTTCTTCCTCAGCCAAATGCGGATTTTCTTAGTCAAGCCGAGGAGAACGGCATTGATGTTATCACTTCTGAAAGTTTCGCTGACAATCCCTCTATCTCTGTTTCTAATCTCAAGGTAAAAACACAAATTTATTTTATTTCATAGTCTTCTAGTTAATACTTAATTGTTTTGATGTTATTTTCTTTACTGTTCGGCAAATGTAGTTATGCATGGAAGAGGGGATGATTGTACAGGGTGTTTAAAAAAAGGTAATCCTACTTTAAAGGGTTAATATGGCCAGACTATATGTTTACCAACAAAAAGCATGGTATCATCTTAAAGCAGAAGCTATGTGCTTTTCAATGATACCTTGGGTTACATTCCAGGATCACGCATCATTGAGCACCACTGTCTTGAAATTGTGGTGCACAATTGCAGTTGGTTCACTTTCCTGCTGAACAAAATCGACACAGATTTATGTTCAATCATTGGATTGAGCGAAATGTCAATGGTCAGACCTATCTTCAAATGATCAACGAGGAGGTTGTGCCACAAATGGAGATCCACTTCCAGCGACAGCAAAATGGAATGTTCCATTATGTGTGGTGGGCTCAAGATGGTGCACCAGCCCATCGTCTCATCGCTGTTCGAAATCGCCTCCAAGAACTCTTTCACGAACGGTGATTGCTCTGAACCTCCCCCGTTGAATGGCCCCCAAGGTCACCAGACCTCACCCCTGCGACTTCTTTTTGTGGGGTCATTTGAAGAACAAAGTTTTCAGCACCCCTCCACACAACATGCAGGATTTGCGTGAAAGGATTCATCGTGAGGTGGACAGTTTGCGACAAGATCCACGTACCGTGAGACGAGCTGTGGACGACATGCGCCGTCGATGTCAACTGTGCTTGGAGAGGGGAGGTGGACACGTGGAGGGTCTTGGCCATTGAGAGAAAATCAGAAACTTCTGCTGTTAAATGTTTTACTCATGATCATGAATAAAATCCAATGATTGAACATAAATCTGTGTCGATTTTGTTCAGCAGGAAAGTGAACCAACTGCAATTGTGCACCACAATTTCAAGACAGTGGTGCTCAATGATGCGTGACCCTGGAATGTAACCCAAGGTATCATTGGAAAGCACATAGCTTCTGCTTTAAGATGATACCATGCTTTTTGCTGGTAAACATATAGTCTGGCCATATTAACCCTTTAAAGTAGGATTACCTTTTTTTAAACACCCTGTATAAAAAATCTGATTGATTCATGAACGAAATATTTATCAACTTTTGATTTTATATTTTATAAAAGAAACAAGGTGCGCGAATCATCATTGGGAACTTTTATGAGACCAAAGCGAAGCAGGTGTTTTGTCAAGCCTTCAAAGAGGGGATGTATGGTGATAAATATGTCTGGATTGTCAATGGTAAGCTTGGTTATTCATATAGCCTAAAACAGTAAACGTGTGTTCTGTCAGCAATTAATCGTATTGAAGGAAACCCCATTGTTTTGCACTCACACGGCACTTCATGCCTTGAAACACCCGATATCAAAAACTACGTGATATAATGATAATAATATGTAAAAACAGACTAAACTCCTTTTTGCGAGAAATTTCATTAATCGAACTGATTATTCAATAAAGAATGACGCCGTCAAGCTTGAAATCAAGTCATTTAATGCTGAAGAAGGACAATCAGACTCAGATAATGAGAAAGCTTTTAACAAGTGGGGCAGTCGTGGTTGGGGGAATAATAAGCATACGTCATTTCAGCAGGATTAATACTTAAGTTCAGATACCGATAGGCTACACAATAAGGATAAAAGTATAAAGACTGACCACGAATTAAGAGCAAGATAATCATTATTCGGCATGGGAACCGAAAATAATACATTTAGGCCTACGAATCCAAATCCAGTGTTTGGTGGTGTGTATCTGTACTCATGTGTCCCAACAATATACCTTCATCACCCAGCAGCCAACTTTGTATGGTTTCCTGTATATTCAAGTACGATCCTAGTGCTGATAATTATCAATACATAAAAGGGCCAGTCTATTTTCTTTCCAGCCTCGATTTGGACTCGTGTACACGAGTAAAACAAGCTGGCTGTATCATGACAGAAGTCCTAATTAAAGTTTCCACTTTTCTCTGACACGTTAAAGATGGACTTCAACGAGAGCTCGTACACTAAATCGTCTCCTGAGTCTTGTTTATGTTGTGTTTAGTTATTATTTCATTATCAGTACGATGGTTTTATTCCCCGTTATTTTGTTTAATTTTGATTGTAAAAAATAGCCCCCCTTCTTAGATTTCTGAGCGAGTGGTTTTTCTCGCCGTTGGCTGCGCGCTTTCATGGTTCCCAGCAAAGGCCCATAGAAATACAATACGAAATGAACGGTGAAATACCAGCGGCCACGTAAACCAGCGTAAGTGTGACGTACTATCTGGGGCATAAATAAAGGAAGCCGTTTTTGTCTTTGTGTTTGGCAATGGGATTTTACTTGCTCGAAGCTTATACATGATTTTTCCCCGTTTTGACGATTTTGTGTAAGACGGCATAATGCCTAGCACATGTGCTGTTGGTGGATGTACAAGAAGTGCCACCAAGAATCCAGAGGTTAGTTTTTCCGATTTCCGCGGAATCCGGCGGCTTCCAAGGAGTGGGTGAAGTTCGTGAACAATACACGAAAGGATTTCACGTTGACAAAATGGTCGTTGATTTGTACAGCCCAGTTTACGGGCGACTGTAGAGATTCTTCCAGTCAAGTGAAAGAAAGTTTTGGTTTGGATACCAAATATCGTTTGAAGCAAGGCTTTGTTCCAACTTTGAAAGCGTCAAATATCGAGAGAAGGCAAGTGAGTACGACTGGGAGTTCGTCGGCCGAGTCCTCGTTTCGTACACGTCGCTTTTTAATGCACTTTGCTGGGGAACACTCATGACATGTGGGCATAAGCAGCGAATGCCGGTCCTTGATTGTACGTCACAACTACGATATGAATTATTCATGAGTTCGGGCTTTTTGCGAAACACGACTTTTCTAGATAGTGAAATGCTGATCAAAATGAATTTTTTTTTACATTAAGAAATTACTTTATTTGAATTTTAATCATATAGAAGTAATCATTACACACTTCTTGTAAGCCTAACAGCATCAAAACACTGTAATATATTCCGTTGACGTCCATCTTTAACAATTTAGTTTGTTTACAGAACATTTCCTTTTAATTACAGCCTACCGTACAAAATGTTATACCATAGATGATATACCTATTTAAATTAAAAGAATACATTAATCTAAAGCCAACTTTCAGAAATAATAGGTCAAGACACAGTTTTCCTAGAAATGTTCAGGTACATAACAGCTGTTCCCTTCTTATGTTTTGAAGTAGGCACTTACAATGTATTGTAACATCCTCATAATACAGGCTTAAGGGCCGGTCACACTGCAGCGACTACAAGTAACGATAACGAAAACGGCGCAAAAGAACGCATTCTATTGGTTAAATTGTACCGCGCGGAATACGCGCACGCTTATTTAACCAATCGATGGCGTTCATTAGCAGTGTTCTCGTTCTCCTTACTCGTTATCGCTGCAGTGTGACCGGCCCTTTACTCTGAACATTAAGATTCATACACGATTTTTCCCTGAAATGAACCGAGTAATATCAGCATAGTTTGAAACAGACAGTTCAAGTCAATGAACGTGTACAATCTAATGCAATGAGCGCGTAATGCATGTACAATGTACATGTACTGTACATAGTATGGACAGCCGACCCATATCACTGAAACACGAACCGATTGCCATTTGGGTCTGCAACAGCAAGTGAACATGCATTAAATCATATCAGAGATGGTTCATCATTGTGGCAAAACCCCACTTTGCGGTAAGATCAGAGATGGTTCATCATTGTGGCAAAACCCTACTTCACTGCTCCAGTTGTATACAGGTTGGATCCCATTAAATGAGCTTCAAATCTGGCATTTAGCGTGTTGAAAAAACATCGTTCCGCTTTTTTTTCTTCGTTTTTTACTTCTTTTTTTTTGGTTTTTGTTGTCTTAAAGGGATGTGACTTATTTTAAAAGGGGCTGCGAATTCAGAATATTATGACATGTCTTCATTTTAAAAAGGTTTTTGTTGAAAAAAATCTTACTTTACATCACATCATTATGATCATACAGGATGGATCCAATCAAACGAGCTTCAAATCTGGCATTTGCAATGTTGAAAAACAGTGCCCTTTGAACAAATTTTTGAGTTTTTATACCTCTAGAGTCCATCATTCTCTTGAAGACGATCAGAGTATATTGATCGAAACGTCAAGTTCCTCACCACCGGTCCATCTCAAAACCAACAATTATTAAAACTCCTACTGTACTTCAACCATGCAAAGCTTCAAATCCTACTTAATTTATGGAGACGTTGGTCACGATATCAGTATACAAAATTAGGCTTACGAAGTGTACTGTTATTGCATAATTATATGTTGTGCTTGATTACTAGGTTGGTACAGCAATAAATGGTGGTTATCCGACGATTCCGATAACAAACACGACTGCACACCAAACGAGATGTCCCAAGCGGTGAGAGGCTACTTCACAACCGATGCACTCCCTCTAAGCGTGGCAAGCGAACCCGGTGTTGCAGGCCTTGTGAGTAGGCTGTATGACAGAGGCATTAATTGTTTTGCTTTATTTTGTGGTTGGGAGGGAGAAACGGATTGATTACAATTTAGATTCCAACCCTAAACAAAAAGCAGCCTTGAAGAATGGAAGCCAGTGTACACAAAAGGCACGTGAACAGAACAGATCAGCGCTCGGAGAGATGTTTTAAGATAAACAAAAAAGTAACAATTGCAAACTCCAATCTTGAAATGGAAGGGTTACAATAAACTGCAAACCCTCAATTTCAATCTTGGAATGGAAGGGAAATGATATTGTTCTTTTCAATATTGGAATAGAATGGTAACAATTGCAAACTCTCCTTTCCATTCTTGGGTTAGGCCCAACAATTGCAAACCTTCAATCACAATCTTGATATAGAAGGGTAACAAATGCTTTTTGCAAACTCTACATTCCAATTCTGGGTTACCATTGACAAAATAGAATGAAAGTTGACAACAATAAAGTATTTACTATTGACAGAATACAGAGCAATTTCTGGCGGAATACAGAGAGTACGTCGGTGGGAAACCAGAACAGCTTGCCGGTTACCAAGAAGCGCCGTACGGCTTCGACAGTGTGTGGACTATCGCATTGGCTCTCCAAAAGGCCGAGGCGCGACTGAAGGCATTAGGTAAGTGCATGAGCCACTGCCTGGGCGTATCAAGGGTACTGAATAAGGGGACTAACGGAATAAAATTGGGCCACTGCCAAAAAGGATTACACATCAAAACGTATGGTAAATATACGTGCAAATGATGACCAAAGTATAAACGCACTTTGACACCCCCCCCCCCCCCCCGTTTATTCACAATAGTACAAGCCGAATACACTTTGGTAAACAACATATTATTACATTACTTCGTGAAAATTTGGAAATTTGTACCTGAGAAACTTGCAGTTCAATGAGAGCTCAAATGTCTGAACAAATTAAAAAATTCTGGTGTTTTTTTCATAGGCCTAATTGATTAGGCCTAATTGATGAAATGATTTTCCTTTTACATAGAATGTTCTATTTGTTGTAATATTTCAAGGCTATAGTAGAAAAATCCAGTAAAAATGTGCGATACCCGTATCTTGCACCATTATGTTGTGTTATTAAAAAAAAAAACGCACTACAGACAGATGAAACCTGTGACACAAATTGTGACTGAGTCTACAATAGTGTCCTCGATCATTCGATTGTGACTCATAACAGTTATTCTCTAATTCGTTGTCTCAAACGCGAATAAATTATTTTCATTGCCGCCTACCCTCCTATGTGAACCCCCCCCCCCCCCCCCACCTAAAACCTGCAAAGCAAACAATAACATTATAACACATTACGTTTGGGGAACACCGAACTTCAATGGCAAGCATTGGCAGACGACCGCAGGATCTGAACAACAGAAATATAATCACATACCTGAATCCAATTACCAACCTGACATCCATTCCCGAACCTGCTATATCTTCCGTGTCAAATCTCGCATGCCTCCTTCCGGTCCTCTTTGTGATCTCCTCAACGACTATAGATAATCTCGCTCCTTTGGCATAGTGCATTTTATGAATTAGACACCGACCTCTGTACTGCTACTGTCTAACCTGGCAAGGAAAACTTTACACGCCATGCACGCCTGTTCAAAACACGCGCCAAAGGGTCACCACGTGACCCTTATACATATGCAAATAGCTCGCTCGGCTTACCAACGAAAATACATTTATTCTCTAATTCGTTGCCTCAAACGCGAATAAATAATTTTCATTGCCGCCTACCCTCCTATATGAACCCCCACCCCCCATCTAAAACCTGCAAAGCAAACAATAACATTATAACACATTACGTTTGGGTAACACTGAACTTCAATGGCAAGCATTGGCAAACCAATGTCTCCTAATTTTCAGGCATTAAAGAATGGGAAAAACAGTATATTACTATTAGTTCACATCACCGAAAACCCAGTAATTATTAATTCCTTCATAACACACATATACAAAATTAGCAATTTTTCAATGGCCTCAATTATCATAAGATAATTATCATTATCACAATAATATAAAGCTTATAACCCTAAGTTTAAGGATACAGACAGTTTGTTTTCCATTGAGTCTTTAACATATCCATTCTTAGCCGTTTATGATCTCCAACATCCATGCTTTTTGAACAACCTATCTGGGACACCTATATTTGCTGCTGCTGACGCTCCGCCAGCCCTTAGGCTGTGCAGCCCAAATGGTTTGGGGTTCACACCTACTGAAAGTAAAGCACTCTTAAAGATCTCTCGATGACAATTGCCCGATCTCAATTTGTACTTGTTCTGAGATTTAAGGAAGTTAATGGGCCTAAACAAAAAAAAACTTCGTCTGCATCGCTTTCCAGACCTGCTAAAGTTAAATACTCCTTAACATTGTAACTGGACAAGTAGGTGAATTAGTGACTGCTACAAGAACGCGTGCACCTTGCCTAAAACAGTCAGTTTTACTTTTAAGTATGAAAATATTCACATGAGAATCAAAAAACTCTATATCACATCTACGAATGTTACTGAGCTCATCATACCTAAGAAATGCTGCATAAGACAAAAGTAGCATGGAACATAAACGAATATTTCACAAATTGTCTGAAGAACCATATTTCTGTACTATGTTCCTTAAAATGTCAGTTGTAATTGGTTCCTTTTTAACTGTAGGTTTTGCTAATAACCTCTTGAGCCCTTGAAGCACCGTATGCAAAAATTTTGTACCACGCGGGTTGAGAGTGCAATCTGGAAAACAATCGTGACGCCATTTGATACCATAGAACGCTGCTTCAATTCTGGAGTGTGGAGCACCAATATGATAAAGGTGTATAAAATATCGACTCGGATCAGTACGATCAGCAGGCAAAACAGTTACCTTGTTCAATTTGCACCAGATTTCCCAAGCAGAAAATGCCTTGTTTTCGGGGATCTGGATGCCGCCAATATCTTATATTCAAAGTAGAAGCATATTTTTCTTCCTCGGTTCCATACCTATATAACGGGGTAAAATACAAATAACAATTCCCAAATATAACACTTTAATCTGTACAGATAGACAATCTAAATCGTGATCCCACTCATGTCCTTCGACACTAATATGCCATTCAGCAATATTCTTTGTGCCATGCGGCAATATATTCATATAATTATATTTTCTTCCTCTGTTCCATACCTATATAACAGAGTACTGAATACAGATAACAATTGCCAAATAATATATAACACTTTAATCTGTACAGATAGACAATATAAATCGTGATCCCAATCATGTCCTTCGACACTAATATGCCATTCAGCAATATTCTTTGTGCCATGTGGCAATATATTCATATAATTATATTTTCTTCCTCTGTTCCATACCTATATAACAGAGTAAAATACAGATAACAATTGCCAAATATATAACACTTTAATCTGTATAGATAAACAATCTAAATCGTGATCCCACTCATGTCCTTCGACACTAATATGCCATTCAGCAATATTCTTTGTGCCATGCGGCAATATATTCATTAAATTATTAACTTTGCTGGCGGGTAACGATATCTACTTATGGTGGTCCGATTCTTATACAAAGAACTTCACACTTCAACTTTGATGAATCAAATATGGAATTCACATTCCTCCCTTGTACAAAAATTCCTGAAGGGTCCGAAAATTTCATGACATGTCTCACGAGAGATTGCAAAGAACTATGTGGAGAAAAAAGTACTGGCCAAAATGCAGCTGAACGCCACGCAGGAACAACTATTAAAGAACCTTGTGCATTACAGACCCTCGTATGTCTTATGTCTCCTACAAGATAAGTAGGTGGGACCAACCAGTTATTCTCGCCTCCCCAATTGCAAGAAAATGCATCGACATGAGTGGTTCCAGGGCACCAGAACTTTGAATTGAAAACTGGGAGCTTGGTATTAATCTCATCCGCAAATCGATCAACCGTGTGAGGCCCCAAATATTATCAATAAACTGAAAAAACTCGGACGAGACTCCCCAATCATCGAAATCAATTTCTCGGCTGATTGCATCTGCAACCGAGTTCAATTTTCTGTGCACCCACTGCACATCAAGTTGAATACAGTGGGCCCTGCACAATCTAGAAATGTCCAAACTATGCGATAGAAGCTCTTCAACCATACTGCCCTTACTTACGATAGACACAACACCTTTGTTATCAGTGAAAAGCTTCACAATGTTTTCCTTCAATCTTGGGGCAAACGCTTGCTATGACAGGCATACAGCCTTCAATTCTCTCCAAGTGGAGCTTTTCTTTTGTTCCTCACCACTCCAATTTTTCTGAAGTTTCATCTCACCAGCACAACCTGCTGTCCAAGTTCCACATCCCACATGGCTTGCATCCGTATATACAAGAATCTGAGGAGAAGAATATTCAAACAAAAAGCGTTTATTTAAGCTTACAACTTCTGATTTCCAAAATGCTATCTCCTCAATGATCATATTATCGCATTTGACTATGTACGAATAATCCCATTGCACTCGTTTTGCAATTTCTAAATGCAAGAACCTTGTTCTGAGCTGTGAAACACATCCAACTACTAGACTCAATTAAATGATCTTACCTGTTAACGAAGCTAATTTCCGAGCGGAAACCCGAGGAAGGGCTAATTGCACTTCATTTATAGAACTCAAAATATGTTTAATTCTTCTTTCTGAAGCACTAATGTAGCCCTCTGCTGCATACCAACCCCAACCAAATCAAACCCTGCGTAGGGACCCACTGGGACTTTTCTATATTTGGCACTAACCCAGCTGATAAAAGATTTGTCTTAATAGACTGCGAAACTTCACTACAGAGGGACTCTGAATTAGCTCTCCCCCAACCATCATCTAGGTACAGAACAATAAAAAATCCTTTACTCCTCCAGTAGGATACAAGAGGTCTCCAACACTTTGTGAAAATATATGGAGCTGTAGACAATCCAAAAGGTAATAGTAAAAATGAATAAAACTTAGTGGAGCCCCCCCATTAGACCAGGCAAAACTAAGGTACTTACAATGATCTAGAAAAATTTCGATGTGATGGTACCCTGATTTAAAGTCAAATGAGAAAAGGTAATCACCTTTCTCAAGAAAGGACACAGCCACTTTCCAATCATCAAATTTAATCTGGTCTTTCCAAAGAAATTTGTTGGTAGGCCTATACCTCACATCCAAAATTAATCTCTTTTTTCCGGAATATTGAACGGAAACGGACAGAGGATTAACAACCGTTGGGGTATTGGCGCACTCAACTATAAGCCCTTTAATTAAAAGTTCCGAAATGGCTTCTGAGACAAAATCACTATGATGCAAAGCCGACTTGTTATTTTTAAGAAAATTCTGTGGTGGTGTAGAAATAAACGGAAGCCTATATCCATGCTGAATGACGTCCAAAACTACCGGATTGGCATTTATAGACTTCCAAACCCAATAGCAGATTTTAACCTGCCTTTTACAATAAGCTCATAACTACCCTGTTCATATTCATAATAGGTATTAAGAAAATAATCCATATCGTACCCCGTCTCAATATTCACACCATCTTGGCTAGTCTCTGACTGTAATTCTGCATAAAAACAACAATTGGGAACCAACCAATAGCATATTAATCAAAAGACTTATGCTGACATATCAATTTTCACACAGAAATATAATTCGATTCCATCCTCTTGCATCACAACCGACAGAGAAATTCTTCTCGCCGGTTCATTATAATAATAATAATAATAATGTGGACTTATATAGCGCACGCATCCACCAAACTGGTGCTCAAGACGCATTATATTATCTCCTAATTACCTGAAAAACTGCGGTTACCACTGCTGGGCACCGATACCTCTGGCAGCATCTTTCCCTGCCGACATTCCCTGTTTCTGCTGGATGACAGTGCCACAGTTTCTTCTCCAATGTCCTGGCTTGTTACGGGCAAAGCATATGTCTGAAGGCTTAGGTCTGTGCTAACCCCAGTTTGAATAAGGCCCAAATGAGAATCGACGGTTTTGGTGTACGCCTCGAAAAAGACTAGAACTAGACCCAGAAGTAGCAGGATCAGGCACCCCCTGACGCTGGCGTTTAGAACCATACTGACTGCCCTTACCATGCCGTTTACGAGCAGCCCTAGCTTGGGCTTGTCTGATTCTTCTCTTGTCTTCGGAATCGCTAGCGAGCTCATCACTGAGATACTCGTCAACTGCATACCACCCTAATAAGCATTCATATAATTAATCAAAAACACAATCAAGAAAAGCATCGATGTTAGAATGATTAATAGGCCTACACTATATAAAATTACGACTCCAATACCCTTAGAATTAATCCGGCATGTAACAATACCTATACCGTGTCTCTCCTATTCATACAATCAACACAAAGTATTATGTAATCCATCTATCCATCTATGGATACTCACTATCCACGCAAAAAGCATAAGGATAATGTAAACTACAACCTATTTGAAAACCAAGTAGCCTACTATACAAACGTATTCCAGCATACGGGTAGGCAAACATGGTTAACACCAACAACCATAAAAAAAAACGCCCAGAAAAACGACTACCGGTACTTATATATAAACGCAACAACTCAATAACCATGCATCTCACTTGTTCAATCTTACAATTTATACCACTAACCTGATAGTGAACACATTTAATTGAATTCGCAGACGACATTCTAATATTTAGCCCCAATACATAAAGCTGCGTCCGACTTGTCAGCAATTCTTATCAGTTTGTTACGTTTTTTTAATTCTGCTATAGCCTCGGATAACGGTACTTTTCCAGACTCTTCAACTTCAGTATCTTCTGACAAACACTTCTCCACTCATTCTAGCTTCTCCAGTATTGTAGAATTGAAATCGAACTGAGCCTTGTTGCCCTTGAATTTAAATGTTAATTCAGAAGTTCTCTTTAACTGTTGAACTTGTTTAGTAGTTGACTGCTGCTTACGGTTATATTCCTGCCGAAAATTACTCAAGGTACAATCAAGATAATCCTTGAAATCCCCTAGGGCCGCCTTGATCATATTACCAACTACTTTCAACATAGGATCGCGATCGTCACTTTGAGGACGGGATCCACTCTCCGCTTCTTTAGACATAATTACTAACGTCAATGAACGTGCATGTACATAGTGGCTCGGGATAATAGCAAGAGCGAAAAGATATAACGTCTACACTGCTTGCAGATGAATTCGGTCAGTGGCTTGAACACGCCACGCCTGTTCAAAACACGCGCCAAAAGGGTCACCACGTGACCCTCATACATATGCAAATAGCTCAGCTTACCAACGAAAATAAATTTACATAAGTAAGACTAATTGCGGTGACACCATGTGGAATCTCAATTGAGTAGTAATTAGTTCTGAAAAGAACTGGTGGTACAACTCGACGTTTCGATCAGTATGCTCTGATTGTCCTCAGGACGATCAGAGCATACTGATCGAAACGTCGAGTTGTACCACCAGTTCTTTTCAGAACTAATTACTACTCAATTGAGATTCCACATGGTGTCACCGCAATTAGTCTTACTTATCATCCTCACCATGCAAAGCTACAAGTTTTACAAATTTACATAAATTAACAGAGAAGATGTTGAGAGCACCACCCCAAGTATCAAACAGAGCTGAATATTGGCAAGTGGATAATGAAGACATTATAATTGTTATTTAACAATTAATCCTTCATTTGAAGATCCTCCAAAGTCCATTGCTAACTTCTCCTACAAGGATGTCGAGATGGCAGAAATGTTCTTTGAAATTATGAATGCTACAAACTTCGAAGGTGTTTCGGTAAGAAAGAAGCGTTTGGTAATTTAGCCGTAACAAAGTCAGATATCTTGGATCACGTTGTCATTTTTCTCCTGTAATGTGGGGAAAAAGCTACTAATTGTTCGGTTTTCCATAGTGTTTTAAATTTAGACATAGTTAATGCAGATGTTAAAGAGAAGATACAACATTGGTAATTACCAGTATATAACCTGTGAAAGCTTCATTAGATACCGGTACGTTTCTGAGAGAATGGCGAAAAAAGTTTACATACAATGAGAGGGTAATCCGTTATGGGGCAAAAACAAAAGTTCGTGAATCGTGATTTTAAAGCTATAGGCCTACTTGGTTTTAAGATTGTAATTATACAGTTAACATAATGTGAACTTATCCTGTCTGAATTGCTGTGGGGTTTTATTCTCGACAAAACCTTGAAAAGTATGTTGAAATTTACACATTTGAAAAACATCACTCAGCGTGATATTTTTCCACATAAGATTGCATACAACAACAACAACATACAAGAGAGGATGCATATTGTACACATTGTACCAGTGGTGATCTCATTGTTTCTTTCAAGGTAGCTTATTATTTTGTATGAATGTATTGCATATTAGGAAAAAAATATAATCACTGTGATATTTATTGATATGGTTTTATTATTTTTCACCTCGATTACTGTAAAACCACTGCCATTGGGAACACACTCAATGTCATTTCGAATAATTGCAATAAGATTTCAAAATGATTATTATCATACTGAACAGGCAATAAGAAACACTAATAGAGTTAAACCTTAATGTAAGTGCTCGTTCAAGGTAGCTTATTTGTATAATAGAGTGAAAATCCAATCTAGGCCTATATTATATTGGCGGAGGTAATGTGTATTAAAAACATCGCTTCATGTACATGTACTTGGTTGCAAAGCCATTGTGGGGTTCCATAAACGATACGCGACATCTATTGGGACTATACGCCCAACGTCGTTTCAAATATTGACTATACAATTTCAAGATTATGCAGTGATATTGAGCAGCAAATAAGAAGTAGTTTCCCGTGCAAAGAGGAAACAATTTTATCGTCTCGTTCGTCCATATTTAATTTGTCATTTCATCTTGTAAATTAAAGGGCCCTGTACAATTTACATTCGATGGTGACAGGAAAGGTCTCATGCAAGTTGAACAGAACCAAAGTAAGTGTTAGTTGTTGTTGTTGTTTATTTTTTTTATTTTTTTTTTATTTATTATTATTATTTTTTGCTTCACAGTGGTTGACATAACTGTGCAACCAAAATAATTTAACTGGTTTTAAAATTCATTTTAAATTCAATACCGAGTTAAAAGAACATCAAATGGATATTGACACCGGCGACCATTTGTTTTCGTTTCAGTATGTTTTCATGTTTCCTCCGTCCGGATTTGTCAATATAAATTTATCATTATTATTATTTTATTTCTCTCCACAACAATTCTAAAAGCACACAGAAAATACATCAAAAACCAAACATCATTAAAATAAATAAATGTGGAGATGGCAAGACTGAGGAGGAATTGTTCAATTCCTATAACCAAAAGGTTCAGTCTTCCAATGAAAATTTACAATAAATATATATAGAAATACGAATTAAAATGCTACCACAACCAACCAGAGACATCACCAGTGTCATAATAATCCTCTGGACTATTGTACTTCAACCGTGGGGTGCCATGATCGAGCGGTTTAGTGCATCGGATTTGTGTTCTGATGGCTGAGTCGTCAGAGTGTGTGGGTTCGAAGCCTTGCTGCGACCATGGTGCTTGTTTCCTTGAGCAAGACACTTTACCATAATTTCTGCGAGGGCCGAATTGAACCCAGCCACTGGGGATGTACAAGCCAGTGCATGCTTAGTGCCGGTCCCAAGCCCGGATAAATGGGAGGGTTGCGTCAGGAAGGGCATCCGGCGTAACAGCTATGCCAAATCAAATATGCGGATCATGATACGACGACGACGACGACGACGACGACGACGACGACGACGACGACGACGACGACGACGACGACGACGACGACGACGACGACGACGACGACGACGACGACGACGACGACGACGACGACGACGACGACGACGACGACGACGACGACGACGACGACGACGACGACGACGACGACGACGACGACGACGACGACGACGACGACGACGACGACTATTGTACTTCAACCATTCATTCAAAGCTGTAAATTCCCAAGACAAACAATAAACCTATTATGTATTTCATGACCCTAACTTATGTAAAGACTGTTTACGTAAATTAGGGTTGGATTCTAATTTAGAATGGGACGCAAATCTTACATTAATATTTATTATTTAGATGGCGATGAATTGAGGGTTGGAATATACAATCCTGCGGCTACTGCAGACAGTAAGCTGGTATGGACAAATGATACACCTATTATCTGGGCAGGTAATTAAATAATGAGTTCCGTTCCCCTAAACAATTGAAATGGAAAGGGTTTGTGTATGTATCATTTCTTTTTGCTGGATTTGAAGCTAAAATTATTTTGAAAAAATAATATGTAACAAATCAGCTACGAAGTCTACAAACACGAACATGTTCAAGACTGAGACAGGGTCTTTATGTATAAATCTATTAAGAGTTTCTGGTTGATAACCACACAAATCTATTATATTATGTGCATTCATCAAACAAAAACTAAATCAAGTCAACAAGTTAAATTATAATAATGTTATCATGATGAAGCAATTATTTAATAGAATGTAAGTCTTTCAACAGTTTTCTTTTCCATTGTTCTCAATATATTGTGCATGCTCAGAATTACGTAAACAATGCAAAAACTAAAAAGAACCGTTAAGTCTGCTGCGACTAGCTTCTCAAAAATCTACCCATGTAAACTTCTATTATTATTTCAAAGAACTAGACAAATTTGGTTTAACCCTATGTGTCATTGGTCATTGATTCGATACAGGTAGAAAGTCGTTTGCAAAGAAATCCTGCGATAAAGATAATATTTTACTATTCTCATGCAGGAGGTAAGCCCCCGGCAGATTCGGTTCTTGAGAAGGATATGCCACAGACCATATCTTTAAATCTCTTTATTGGAATGACGACACTTGCTGCTATGGGTATCTTTCTGGCAGTGGGGTTTCTAGGATTTAACATTTATTACCGAAACAGAAGGTACGTCTAATGTAGGAATCAACCACAGATACCTTTAAGTTAAAGACTTAGCCAGAAATAAGAGTTCGGAGAAGTTGTTTCAACGATCTAGTCGAACATCAGTATCAGGAAATTCGTTTGAAAAAAATACCATGTTCAATGGGTACGCGTGTATTATAATTGCATTCGTGCAGTTTTAAGGTCTGGAATGAACGTAAACGAACGGTTTGTTGACATTAAAAAACGATACCGGAACCCCGGCTTGTAATTAGCGCCAAATATTTTCAGGTATCGATGCCTTCAACAAATTACGATTCTTATTTCACCTTGGAATCATCAGATTCATCAAGATGTCAAGCCCAAAGATAAACAATCTCATTCTTGTCGGAGGAATACTGATGTATTTGTCAATCGTCTTTAATGGTTTGGACACCAGCAGAGTACCACTTCATGCGTATGTCTGGATGTGCAAGGTAAGAAGCAAAATAAAGAGTAAAATACACCCTCAAAATATTTTACAGAATTCTGTTATATAATTACAGATAAATGTTCAATACATTCAATAGAAACAATTGTTTAGTCTAGTTACTCAAACAAAATGCCTGCGACTATAATAGGACTTTGATATAGTTTACTCAGGTTTTTAACAAACACTTAAATAGTCTAGCCAGTGACCCTCTGGTCTGTCTTTTCTGTTTGCATTAAATAATAGTATTACATAAAATATGCAATTTTTTCATGAACGGTCCGAAACTACGGAAACTGGGCAAAAACTCTCCAGAGTATCGTCTTACTGGGCCCCTTTATAATTGACAAAAAATTATATATACTGGATTCCTTGGCAATTTGGTGTAGAATATTTTATGGAAATATGTGTCCCATAAAATTAATGTTGACAACAATTTATCTATGAGTTATTTTGTTATTTTGCTGGCAGTTTTAAAATAGGTTCGCCGCGAAAAACATGCTCACTTTAACCTGGTCCCTTTTCTCGAAAATGATTTGACCAATTTTAAATTTGTTCACGTGGATTAACAAAAGCTAGTACAATTATTGATTCCTTGGCAATTTGGTGTAGAAATATTGATTATTATGCCTAATCCAACAAAAGGGAGGAATTGTGCCTTGCGCCACATTACTCAACATCCACAATACTTAGAAATAAATTATTGATGAGAAGGGATTGCTGATGCTAACACCTGCATTTAATATCAGAATTGTATTATAAACTCGAAGTTCACCAAGCCACCCATGCAGGCATGATACTCTATTTCAGGGACACAATTATAACTCAATGTTGCAAATTTAACTGCATTATGGCATAGTCTATAATAGATGTATCTTAATTGCTTGTTAAAAATTGCCACTGTTGTGCATCTTTTTAAGTACTATAAAAGTTTTTAAATCAATTGAAGCTCTTTTTTTTTTACAAAAGAACTTTGGGCAGATGCAGTTTCAAATCTCAGTTTCAAATTAATATTTACACCGTTAGAGAATGGATATTATTTTCAGCACTGCTTCACGATTAGACCGTTAGAGCACGGAATTAAAACCCATGTACGCTTGCGTAAATTAATCTCGGGTCAGTGTTGAGTTAAAGTCCATTATATTGCATGTTTGACCTGATTAGAAATAATCAAAAAGAAATAATCAACGCAGGAAATTGCAAATTACAACTACTGAAACCTTTAATCAAGTACCGAGAGAACGTAATTAAAAAAATAATCTGGAACTTGATTGAATCTTCAAAAATTGCTCTATATTCTCAGGTAAATACGGAGACCTGGGAAATCAGTTGTAGCTTGTTGCAATTAAGCATTGAGGGGATATGCAATAACGGGATGTTAACGGGACCAAGGAAGGCGTTGTTGTGTCTGTTGAAGTTATTTCTTGAGGTGGAGCCGAAATTGTGTCATGACCAGTAACTATATGTATTCGATTTAATTCAGACAAATGTAACAATTAATTCTATTTGTACATTATTGGGAATTCACACATAACCAAATTATCGAATTTTAACCTAAAACTTACCTGGTCTAAATCTCATGATGGTATCAATTTCCCCTAGTGTTTATCTGAGGTGCTGTCATTTTTATGAAAGTTAAATTATTGCCATTTCAGATTTTGGAACGAGTACACTTCACAGTGTTATTGACACAAGTGTAATAAATCTAAAAATGTTCTTAGAAACGCTTGCAAACTTTCACAAACAATTTGGTCAAAGGCACAGAGGTTTAACAGGATGTGAAGAGGTGACTTTTTGAGCTGAAACTTTCATAGGTTGATGGTTGAAATGTATGGTATTTTAAAGGAAAGCATACCCATAAAATCAGTTTTGCCAACATGACCAATGCTGTACCTATCCTAAACATGAAAGAATATAATATTATTGACGTTTGAGACTCTGGTGACAGCAGAAAACTGGTCCTTTTCCCATTTGTTTACGTAATTCTGACCATGTGCATATTATTAAGAACAACAATGGCGAAAACAGTCTGCGTCTTAAAATGATGCGGGAGACGCAAAGGAAATGATTTTAAACTGTTGTTAGCCCCGTTGGTAGGGTGAAAAATAATAATTAACTCCTCGGGTTAAACAATTGCATCTATAGAGTCAACATGGAAGCACAGAAATAAGACTAAATATTTAGGTGATTTTAATGCCGTTAACCCGTTTTGAAGAGGTAATGTTTACGACTGATGCGAGCAAGCAGCCGATCACAGACGATCGGGAATAGCAGATACGAGAGGACAGCCGGCGGCGGAGAGAATTCTATAATTTGCGGAGTGGCCCCAACTTTCAATTTAGATTCTCCAGTAAATGTAATTTTACGCTTACCTGAGAATTCCACCGTACCCAAGAGATCCAACGGTCCATCTTACGAGTCAGTCTCTGACATGCAGTAATTGTCTGTGCCTCCAGTTATGCATGACGTACGTTGGTCCAGAAACCATATCACCTTGTCCGACGAGTTCCTCCAATTCTAATTCGTGCAAAAATACTCTTCCATGAAACCTGCCACGTTTTTTTCGGTTTAACTTACGTTACAAATGTACATCAATGATTCCATTATCATGTAGAGAACCTCATCTTTGAGTAGACTCAGTGTCTATCATCTGAAGTTCATAGAACAAATACTGCAACGTCCAGCATTTTTATGCACCAAAGATACCTAATGTATGTAGCCAACATGCTCCCGGTAACTTTTAACACATTTAACCAATCAGCGAGATAGTTGTTCGTAGTCTGACCTATTTAAGACTGACAGGTGTAAATTTAAATGCATTCTAGCCGTCAAGTTAAGTGTTAATCCATGCATTCAATAAACCGTGTTTTTCTTTTATTTCAGGCAAACACGTGGTGCATGGGAATTGGTTTTTCCATGTCTTTCGGAGCTATGTTCAGTAAGACATGGCGCGTACATAAGATTTTCACAAGTAAAGCCATGATGAAAACGGTAAATGTATGAGAATAATTATAAAACATCTCCATTTTTCCAGGCTTCTATGAATTTATTGAAAACTCTTCACTTCGTAACAATTAAAGATTATTGGAGTGGAGACTGTTGTTTAATTACGACTCTATTCCCATTGTCGACCGTCCGCTTGTGGTATAGGATGGGCGCCACCGTGCGGCGGGTGATGTTTTGACCTGGAAGTTCATAAAATTCATAAATAAATCCTACCAACAACTTGGGTTTGTTTGCAACGCCCTCAATGAAGCCCATCAGTTACTCGCTCAGTGCACATCGTAGCCCTCTAGCGGTGAATTTGCACCCAGTGTCTTGATGATAGCCACTTTTGCGTCGTGTGAGCGTTGTGTGTACACTTTATGCACGTATGTTATGGTACTAAGCGCGCGTGTACTTCTGCCAGCCAATGATCGCTGGAGATATTCCATGCGTACGCACATCAAGTGCAAAATACGCCAAACGCGACGCACTATCGCTGCCCTTTCGCCCACAGTGGTCTAACAACATTGTGTCCTCAACATTAACAGCTCATGCACAGTGTGGATAGTATTTTGTGCGCCTCCATACATGTACCACTGGTGTTCCCATCTTTCATTTCCTTGCTAAGGGCATGCCATAGATTTAACAATAATAATAATGTCTTTTGTTCTTTGAAAACAATAGATAATAAAGGACTACCAGTTATATGTGATGGTGGCTGTCCTCGTTCTCCTCATCTCATTAGTCTTGATTCTCTGGGAAATTATCGATCCGTTACAGGTGATCATTAGGAAGGGGAGTAAAGAGGTAAGTACACGCAGTTCTGAAGGGGATAGGGGTCACTAGGCACCCCACCCCACCGCACCCCTTCATATGCGTTTGTTTATGGTGTAAACCGAAGATCTCAAATTGTTCTACTCTATTGTCCAGACAACGAGGACCATATTGTCCTCCATTTTGAAAGCAACCGAGGACGTAGTGTTCCTTTTGTTATAAGTCCTCGGTTTGAATGCGTATACATGTACACCCATACACAAAATTGTACTAACGGTATATATTCATTTTGGGGGCAAAAACAATACAGTCATACACCCAGGACAAATCACCAACATTTTACACCCCAAATTACTATGGTCTCAAAGTGGGTATGGATGAATGGCTTCCCCATTTTGGCATTGAATTTACTTTGATGTCTCTCCAGCCAACAGATGACCTGGACGTTGTGATGATTCCTGTTCACGTGACATGCGAGTCCGTATGGCAGGTCTACTGGGTGGGATCTCTAATGTGTATCGATGGTCTGCTTCTAATTTTTGGCGCCTTTCTAGCTTGGGAAACAAGAAAGGTTACAGTTCCAGCTTTAAATGATTCAAAATATATCGGTGAGTTGTATGTTGTTTTTAATGTTAATACTTTGATTGGACTTTACGTTTGTCAGTTTGTTATAATTTAAAACTACAATGTACAATGGTATCTTATGACAAAACTCTCACTTACAGCATGTTTATTTTTAACAGACTTGCAGTCCAGTTCATTTTCATCATGGAGTACGACTACGAGTACAGAAACATGTTTTTGAAAGGCGGGCCCTCATTCTTAGTCAAAGGCGGGTCAATCGTCAGCCTGAACATATGACGTCACGTTTTGAGGCTTGTGAATTACGCAAGATACCAGCCTCTCCGTTTCATGGAGATGCAACTTTGACCTTGTCGTTAGCTAGTGTGCTAGCCTTGGTCATCAGATATTCGGCACCAAATTTGAGGAGCCCTAACATTGCAAAAATAGCAAAACCTTTGTCCCCCGGGACTCCGTATATATTTACAGAAACGAACCCCCTGTAGAAAAATAAAATCCTGATGACGCACATACTTATCACGGAACAGCCATTTTGTTTTTTAATTCTTCAATACAAATCCACGTAACCAAACCGAAGCTGGAAGGGAAAATATATAGCCTGGTCCCATTTCATTTATTGAGGGTTGCCCCAATAATCTTACTTGCATATACAGGGAACCTGACAAAGATGGCCGCAGCGTGATAAAGTTCTCTTGAACAGCACGAATTGAAAATGTCAATTCGCTCTCATCTTTTATGTACAGGAATGAGTGTGTACAACACTGTCATCTTGAGTTTCATCGTAGTACCAGTCTCACTTATCCTTGATAAGATTGATGCTCGTTTCACCATCATGTCTGTATTCATCTTCTTTGCTACAACACTGACACTGTGTCTGGTGTTTGTTCCTAAGGTGTGTTTTATTTCTTTAAAATGTTTCAACCGTGTTTGGCTCGAGACCCAAAAATATTTGTAAAAGCGAACGAATTTTGAAATATAGTATTGTTATTAAACGAACAAAGTAAAAATTATGAAATTCCGATGTTGGAAATGAAATTCAGATGTTGGAAACTGTAAACTGTTTAATTAAAATGCGCTTGATTCTGATTGACAGCCGCGCTGGCCAATTGGAAGGCAGCACATGACTGTAATACGCCTTGAGCGTCACATTTCATTAGTAGGAATAAGCCATTTACGACTCCATTCTAAATATTATTTTAACTTCTTAGCTTCTGGTTAGAAATGTTATTCACCCACAAGGCACCATGTTGACTATGAAGGAAGGGGATGAAGGCGAGACGGACACAGACAAGCAAATACGGATGCTCAATGCAAGGATTAATAATCTACAGACGTCACTGGTCAAGGTAAACATGTAATGGTCTTTCCTTATAATAATGATAATAATAATGTGTGGACTTATAATATAAGTCCACACATTATTATTATTATTATATTATATTATATTATAGCGCACGTATCCACCACTGAGTGGTGCTCAAGGCGCATTATTATTACCCCTGCTCATAAATCATTCCTGAAACCATCTCAGCTCCCTGGGGAGTATACAGCTCAATTGCTGCCATTACAGCGCATATAGGGCTAATCAACCAACTCTGCCCTCACAGGTACCCATTTAACCCCTGGGTGGAGAGAAGCAATTATGGTTAAGTGTCTTGCTCAAGGACACAAGTGTCACGGCCGGGATTCGAACCCACATTTTGCTGCTAACACCAGAACTTGAGTCCGGTAAGCTAGACCGCTCGGCCACGACACTCCATGTAGCAAGGGCGGCGGTCTCAGGAGGTCATCACAAAGGGTTTATTGTTGTGATCGCACTCATTTCTAAAAAGCACATAAAAAAGACACATTTTCCTCGATCTTTAAACAATTGGGGGGGCAAACAAGAAGACAAATATTGAGAGCCGTTGATTCCGAACACCTAAAATAAAAAATTAAAAAAGATCGAACGCCTAAATGAAAAAAAGCTGGTCATTTGGTGTGCCAAAGTGTTAAAATTGCAATCGTATCACCGTTATACGATAAAGATTCCAGGGTGCGTGGCCAATCGACCAAGGTAACATTAAAAAACAAAATAGGCAAAAGCAAAGCCATTTAATTTGTTGCAAAACAAGAGTCCTTGCAAAATAATGACTTCAGAGTGGTGGTATGACGTTTGGTACTGGCTCTCTTGCAGTGATGATAAACAAAGGAAATGTTTCTTTATTGTAGAAGGATGACATCATCAAGGAACTGGAGAGCCAAACAGCAAGAGACAGTGGTCAGACCAAGCCACAAGGACCTCTATCGGAGAAAGGTGTCTTTACTATTGCACAGGATGTTACATCAAGCCGCTAACAAGAACATGATTCAGCTGACGGTGAGGGCAGCAAACCCTTATCACGCCGAGGCCACCTTTGTCAGATTCCTTGTACGATAAGGCCAACAAAAAAAAGATGTCGAGTTGCCCTCCACCGACCGACCCAAAAGTGCTGAAATCTCGGGTCGGGTTTTTTTTCCTGTCATTCATAGGCCTATTTATTGATGAAACTTACCAATTTTCTTTGTATAAAACATAATACGTTTGATTTGTGAAATTTTCCACTTTTTTTACCGGTAAATTTACCGGTACCCAAGACTCAATCTACATGTTTTCCAATCGAATGGCCCCGGCCCTCACATGGTGCACTGCCTTCGCACACACTGTGTGCCAACGATTGCGACTCAAATCTACTCGTTTTCCAATCGAATGGCCCCTCACATGTTGCATGTTGAGCATTGCATGCAATATGGATGAATTTGCTGTGTCAATCACAGCGAAAAGTACAACAAAAATGCTTGGGATACTTTTATTCTGAAGCAAAATTCCTTGCTGATAGGTATACAAATGAAAAACATGGTATGTGGTTTCAGTTCCAATGCATTTCAATCTTAAAATGACAGTCAAGGAAGGGAAAAGAAAAAAAATCCCGACCGACCGACCCCTTCAAATATTTTCACTGGAGGGCAACTCAACAATTTTTTTGTTTTGGCCTAACTATAGCACTGATTCGCAAACCACAGCAAGGAGACTAGATTGCTTTTCTCCCAGCGTGTGTTTGGCCTCATGGATTTATGTATTATTTTCATGTTACTTTCTTATTAAATTACTACATACATACAAACAAAGCACAAATTGAAACCAACAGTGTGGGGTCGTTACATTATGTCACAGACATCTTTTTAATGTTTCAACTCTACCGCTAGTATTGTCGTCATTAAAATATTAAGTATTTGTTTATAAAAACATTTCTTTCATGTAATTGTTGCATCAGGGTATGATTAAACAATATTATTAAACTGATTTTGTTCAGCACTGAATGTTTTTGAGTGTATCCGAGAGAAGCCCTTAGGTGACACGGGTAGGATCCGTACAATCATCTGACAATCTCGGTGGTCCTGAGGTTAAGATGTAAGCAGAAAGGCTCGGTTTCGAATCACACCCGAATTGCTTGTTGATTTGTCCACTGACACCCTCGAAAGCACTGAGTATTTGAACAACATTCTGCACCTATCAATGGTTTCCACGCCCAATGTGCACTATATGCATGGGAATTTTTAAATTACCAATTCCCACATCAAGAGACGGGCGGGCGGTCCTGGGAGAGGGTGGGGCGGTCTGGGGAAAGAGTGGGGCGGTCTGGGGAAAGAGTGGGGCGGTCTGGGGAGAGAGTGGGGAAGTCTGGGAAGAGGGTGGGGAGTCTGGGAAGAGGGTAGGGAAGAGGGTAGGGAGTCTGGGAAGAGGGTAGGGAGTCTGGGAAGAGGGTGGGGAGTCTGGGAAGAGGGTGGGGAGTCTGGGAAGAGGGTGGGGAGTCTGGGAAGAGGGTGGGGTGGGTGGGGTGGGGTAGGGTAGGGTAGGATGGGGTAGGGTGAGAGGGGGTGGGTGGGGAAAGGGTGGAGGAGGGTGGGGTGGAGGCGTGGGGTGACGGGTAGGGGTGGGGGTAGGGGTGGGAAGAGGGGTGGGAAGAGGGGTGGGAAGAGGGGTGGAAGACACAATGGATAAGTGCATTACTGTCAACGAATCCAACATTTCAAGGAATTATTTGATAGAAAATGTTTGCATAGAGGGTTTACGTATTAGCTGCTATGTATCACGATCACATCGATGGTTGTATAATGTTACTTTGTAAAATAATTCAGAGTGCAAGTTTGTTGGAATTTGGAGCAGGTTTATTTCATGTAAATGGATTTTCATAAAGTGATGTTTCTTTGACTTTCGTGTGTTCTTTGATGGGAATTCTTTTGGTGAATTCTGTAGTCTTGTCAGCTCTTCTTTACAGTGTCAGGCCTGGCATGGTGTATCTTCCTGTTTGGTTTTCCGTGCTTTTCTTTTCACTGCCTTGGTCAGACACTGACTCACAACAGGGAATATCCGTACGCAGCCATCAATGCATTTCTTCAGACACTGGAAAAGAAGACAAAACAAGAATACATAAAATGCACTATTGGTAATCTCAAAAACCATAAATGATCACAGTTTTACATCTCACTTACTTGTTAATTTAATAATGGTATCAAACATTCCTTGTCTCTGGTGCTATATCGTTCCAGTAAAATTTGTGAAATAATTTCATTTTTTTAAAACTATTTACGTTAACAGCACAATGAAAAAGCCAACACTTTTACCAAAAGTGTATAATGGCTTTAAAACAAAGGGGGACAGAAAGGTCTTCGATCACGGGTTTATTGTAGTCATTGGATGTGCTTTGTGTAAAAATCTAACTGGGATTGCTTAAAAGTCTAAGAAGAATGGAGACAATAGAAGGGAAGAGGTCCTTGGTAGGTTAAACTTAATAGATTAGAGGTAAACACAATAGATTAGAGGTAAACACAATAGATTAGAGGTAAACACAATAAATTAGAAGGCAAACAGAGGTAACACATTGGTTAAAGTAGGCGTGCTGTGTACACTTTCTAAGTACGTCATTTGTTAACATGTCTTTGTAATGAGGGATAATGCAAAGATCTGTATGGATTTTAACATTTATGGTCACCACTGTTAAGATCCCCTGGTCCCCCATGTGATTCATTCAACATTTCTAGAATTTGGGAAACAAAGGGGTATCCTTGTACTGAAAGGCATGTAACCAACAAAATAGGCAGGGACCTGCAGCACACCCTTTCAACACCTTTCAGGAAATGTGGGAATCTTTCGTGCCCCACCTTTGGAAACCACACTCATAATTCATCGCAGTTTTCACGAACTGACGGATTGCTAAAAAATCGTATTTTTTGGAAAATGAGTTTAGTCAATATTTGGACTTCAAATACTATTATCTTTCATTTCACAAAGTTTTAATCCTCAAAACTATCTAGTTTTCTAATTAAAGTAAAGTTTTTGTAAAATTGAAGTCAACTGTGGTTGTAAGTTTTCACGAAATTGCAGCCTTGTGCATGTATCACTGCATGTATTTTATGCGAACGGCATGTTTTTAAGTTTTCACACAGTGACATTTGATCACACGTGTGATCACACGTGTGTTCTGAAGTTGACGCGTGTCCCTATACTAATGCACGGGAAACGTCAGTTCGTGGAAACTTGACAACAGCGTGTGCAGTTTTCACGAAGTGACTGTTTGCTTTATAAGTTTGTTACTCGTTTATAGTTATGTTTCTATACAAAACTAATATAGTTACGAATCAATTGAGATTTCAGCTTTCTAACAAAGTAAAAATTAATGATCTTCGAGATTAAAATGACATCGAAACCGCGGTTTTAAAACTTGACCAACTTCAATCGCTTACATCTGGCAACGCGATTTACCACAACGTGGACGAATAATTATGTCACTTCGTGAAAACTGCGACGAATTATGCAAATAAGTCACTGCACAAAGGTACATCCATGTGTCATCTCCATTGTAACTGTATGCTCAAAGTTTCATAGAAGTCCAAATACCTTTACGGACACTTTTGCAAAGTCACATAATTCTCTAAATGATCGAGGCATTTGATACAAATAACGCTTATAATGTTGCACTTTCCTCACTATTACTGGTGTCAACTACACAGTGCTCATTATTTTTGTCTTACACACTGTGCATTTTTCTCACACAATAGATCAAGTTGAAATGGTACACTTTTGAGAGGCTGGTGGCCGTATACCTACCGGTCCTTTCCACATTGTTTACGTAATACTGAGCATGCGCACACTGTTGTAAACAATGAAAAACCATCTGCTGCCATCTAGCGTTTCAAAGTCTCCCATAAACACAATCATTATTCTACAATGTGTTCTGATTGTCTTATTTCATTAGTACTTGAATTCACATTAATTGGGAATAATTGCAATCCACTTATACTAGGAACTTTTGACCATAAATATTGTTTTGGAAATAAATCAAAGTATTTAGTAGTACACTTTTCTGACCCAGGTTCAGAGGTCATTCTGACCAAAAATAGGCCTGGTACCTTGGTTAAATGTGGTAAGAACTTTTTTGTAGAGCTCATTTTTGATTCGTCTATAAAACTATTTGGTTTAAAGCCAACTATTATGCGCTATTGCTCAAAAAATTTGTCAAAACATTAATGATCACATTATATCAAATATCCCTTTCTGTCTCAGGTTTATAATTTTAATAAAATAATTGAAATAATTTCCAAAATGAATTCCACGTTGGACAGAATACCAACAATCTGAATGCTCTTACATTATTAACAACACAATGAAATAAGCCGACACTTTCACGGGTTGCTTTTTATATTATCTTGATGCATTTACGGACATTTTACCAAATGTGTATACTGGCTGTTATTACTTTTAACTAAAATATAATTAACTGGATAAAAAGTCATTACAGGAATAAATACATTTATGATGCAGTATGATAAATTTATTACTTGATAAATAATGGCACCTGTGTAGAATGTTAATAAATACTTCATCTATTTTGTTGAAAACCTCATTTTGAAATAGATTTACCTCCCCTTAACAAGGAAGAGTGCCGATTTAAAATAAAACTGTTGGTGAAATATCGAAACACTGAATCTTCTAACGATGTTGGTTATAAAACACACAATATGTATGCATGATATAGATTTTTAAAAATAAATAAGAAATAAAAAGGCAAACAAAACTTGAATGTTGAATTCTTACCTGAATGGCGACCTCTTGGTCTATCTCCCCTATCTGCTGGACGGCAGATAATTGATTGAGAGAAGGTAACAGAGCCACAGTAACCGAGCCATGATTACTGGAGTCTCCAGCCACTAATCTGCTGTGAAACTCCTCATCAATGGTAGGGTCGAGCAGAGACGTTGCATTCCCAGCCTGACGCTAAACCAAGTGAATAAATATATTGTGATATCGTTTTTATGTGCTTCATCAAGTTATTGCTTAATTAAATCAATGCTTAAGACAACAAGAAAAAATGGGGTTACCTATAGCTTATGTTTAGCCCCCAATCCCCATCCCCAAACACACCCAATCATTAGCGCAGCCCAGCCTATGGGTCAGGTTCAAGATAAAAAAAAAAAATTCATACGCGAGCCACTGTCGCAAGAGGACGCTACCTTCAGATCAGTGGCGCACCCAGGATTTTATTGGGGGGGTGGGGGCCTCAAATAATTTTTTTTTTTTGAAATCCAATATGGGGGAGAGACATGGCGGACCCAAACCATAACCGCTGGCGCGGCTGTAGCCATGTCCCTAATCGTGCTCGTCAGTGAACCTACGGCACATGTTAAATGTTTCCTGGTGGTTTCTAGTCATAAAAAGAAGACATTATGACATGATTCAGACTCGTAGGGTTTTACCTTCCATATAATTTCCTCCTCTTGATGTAAAGAACTTGAGCTAATTGTTTCGTCTGCAAGATTTCTATATTTAAATATTTTCATTGCGCGGACGTAAAGTTTGTGATCATTCCGGGCGGAGCTAAATTTTCTCAAACACGAATTTGGCGGCAAAACCAAATCCCAATATTATCCAATCGGTGTTTGCTAAAACAGTGTCGCATAATCTTTGTAAATTATAACCCGATCCTGGGCCATTGTGTACAAACTGGAAAGGAGTTGATTATAATGCGGGCGTGTTTAAATTTTAAAAAACATTTACGAGTAACCTCAACGACAGTCAACGACCTCAACAAGAGAAACGGACAACAGAAAATGAAAATAAAATTAAGTAAAGCTGCTCCCTGATCAGGGTGCACCATGGCCGGGGGGGGGGAATGTCTAAAAATGCTTGTTATATATACTGGTGGCCCTTCAAGCTTACATGCACATGCATACGCAACGCCGTAAAATATAATAGTGAGTGGAATAAATGGAAAACTTTTGGAGGGGAGCTTGAGTCTCCTGAGTCTCCTGAGTCCCCATCCCTTGTACCACTGCCCTACTCCTTGCCGAACTCCTCTGTAGACAAGACTTGGGCTCAGATTTTGCTCTCTTTCCCGGCCCCTTCTTTAAAAAAAAATAATAAAACATCAGCGGGCCCTTGGGGGGGGGGGGCTCGAGCCCCCCCGAGCCCCCACTTGGGTGCGCCACTGCTTCAGATGATCTGTTATCACACACATACTGCCCACTGATCAGTATAATAGAGATACAGTGATACAGCCATCATGAAGTTTATGCGCATGTGATGCGTGATAGCAGTTCTTTACATTGACATTGCACCCTCTTGCAAGGTGGATCAGTGTATCAAAAATACAACAAGATCATCTTTAGCCAAGACTTTGTATGAACTAGTAATCATGGTACGATCACAACTCAACACAGAACACGCATTTGAAGTGATAAGATTTAAGAAACCTTACCAATGAGCAACCAACGACGATGTCATACATCTCGATCCCTGCATCTGCTATAGCAACTGAAGCACATGTTAAGGCGGCTGAAAGTGCTGAAATAAAACCACAACTGAAGTTAAAATCCCTTTCTGTTTTTCATGGGTTCACCATATTCCAATTTTTTTTTACATTTTGGACAGAGTAATTTTATAAACATGTTATAAACAATGAGGTCAGTTTGCCTTTCAGTGATGTGTGCCCTCCGCAAAAAAACGAACCGGTATGGACTTGAAACCCCTAGGTTTCTCCATCGCCCCACACTGAGCTTGCCCAATGACGATCAATACAATTCTGACCAATCAAACATCAGCTAAATGCCATGACAACATTAATGGATCCGAGTCATGATGCAAGTAGAACATGCAAATGATTAGGGGAGGGAGACATGTCCCCCCAAGTGACACAGCGCAAATTAATAGTTGCATTATTGCATTTTAATCATTGTGTAAGAATGATTGATTGTGTGAGATGACTATGTTTCAGTCGTTTTGCCCGGGCTGTGGGAGCTGGGTCCACAAAATTGTTTGAGATGAATGGGGGCATATGCACATTTATTTCGCCGTGCATGCATGTAAATTTACCATGTATGGTTTTTTTTTGTGCCACACATTGTTTTGCAGTGTGTGCCCCTTTTTGGAGACCCTGTATCCGCCTCTACCACATTCCAAAACGTGGACTTGGCAAGCAAGACGACAGATATAAAATAAAAAGGGGTGATGAAAAGTAGATAAACCATTTCATCGTTAAAATAAAATAGAAGTTTACGTTGGCCCATGGAGGAAGACCTTATTCTGTATTCCTCCATGATTGGCCACAGGGCAGAGAAGAATGGGTTCATCATAAAACTAACCGTTCATCATAAAACTAACCCTTCATCATAAAACTAACCCGCCGTGTATACAACCTTGTCTAAATACTTAACAGATATTCATTGACGTTGAGTGCATGCAGCGAACTCTGACAGCACAATAATCCTAGAAGAACGATAATATATCTTAAATGAAGATAAACATAATAGGTTTTTACACAGAATACCCGAAGGCCCATGCCCAGTTAAAATAAATAAATGTTATGGGTGTAGATCAACCCTGGCCTGCACGGCCCCATGATCGGAGCCTGATCTTATGCACACGTAGGATTACAACATGGCTTCTGGCTGCTGAATCCATGCTATCTCTCGCCATTTCAGCTGATTATAAAACTAAGTGAAATGCCCCTGGATCTCTGTTAAAGTCATTAACGTTTAGAGTACAATCGTTAGCTATCGTGCACAAACTGACTTTATAATTTTAGATAAGATTTGTGGGGAG
Source organism: Zoroaster sp. YZ-2022 (assembly GCA_029582265.1). NCBI lineage: Eukaryota > Metazoa > Echinodermata > Asteroidea > Forcipulatida > Zoroasteridae > Zoroaster > Zoroaster sp. YZ-2022. Next base: position 25,525,766 of record CM055826.1, read on the forward strand.
AAAACGTAAATTTTTGGTTAAATTATGTTTATTTTGTAATTTATTTCGTCATTTTAGGTTTGATTTTTTAACCAAGTAGAGAATTAACAGTTTTTAATGGCTTGAAACAAACACCTGTTCAAGGTTTTTCAATCAATGGAAAGAAAACGTGCAACAAATAAATCCTGATACCATAAAAAATGACTTAAAGACGTCAACGTCAAACAACTTTTGAAAGAACCCTGCACGGTGTTCGTTCACCATGCATTTTCATTGATAAAGAAACTGACCAATCAAACGCCGCGTTTAAAGTGCTTCATGAATATTAAGTAAGGTAAGCAATAACGGTGTACGTGTATGGGCCTACGGTACGCACACAGTGACAGGGCCTACATTGAGTGCCGTCAATAATGACTATGTACTAGTGAACGATGGTAAAGCCCATGTACAGTGTAATGAGAAACCTTTTTGCTTCCACATAATTATTTCTCATAATAATTTCGTACATGTACCATGTAAACAACGAGAGTTAAAGGCCAAATCATACACAACAAAAATTATTCAAATTTCGAAGAGATATTTTGTATGTTTATTTTAATCATTACTAACAAAACAACCTTTTCTGCGTTGAGTGGCGATACAAAAACCAATTTCCTGAATTTTCCTGAATAAAACAAAATGTTATTATAATACTGACATTTTAATTCTGAAATTTCCTCTAATATTAAAAATATTGTTATGTGATATATTACAGAAGCTACATTTGCTTTCTCGTATTTCACTTTACAATTGCTTAAAGTCCCCTATAATGTAAAAAAAAATCACTTTCTAAAAGTAGTTGGTCAAACGTGAACTTTATGAGTATAATCATGTCAAACCTCATAAATGCATCCATAATGTATAAGAGTGAAGCGATAATGTAAAAAAACGTAGGCATATACCTGATGTGAAAGATGTATCTCATTTCGTTGTGTGGTTTAACAAGAACACAGCGAAAATTTATTCAGCATGACGTTTGTGGAATGTTTGCAGTGACACCATGTAGAACGTAAAGTTGTAACCAACCGGTTCTTTTCAGAAAATTATCACGCTGCGTGATAATTTTACTTAACTGTAAATTTCAACCTACTTTTTCTCGAGAAAGACGGATGTTTGGTAGCACGATCTTAAAGCCGAGTAAGGGGCACCGAACTTAAGATCGCTATTCTGGATTTTTAAATCTATTTTTCGAACCATATATTTGGGGAAAAATCAAATACAATTCAAAATGCAAACCCTTTCAAAATCAGTTCGATCCATTGTAGAGACAATTATTCGTAAAAATAGGCAGTCGGCAGTCAAGGGAATGTGAGGGCCATTTTTCTTACACCTGAACACCCACAATAATTAGTGAACACAAATAAAGAAGTACTAAAAAGTAGGCATATTGATAGGAACTAATTTAGGTTAAAATAACTTCTGTGTATTTCTTTTTGTAGTTTCTCAGACAAAAAAAGAAAATAAATAGAGTATCGTTTGATATGTGATTCACCCATCGAGCTGCGAGCATGGATCGATCAGCGCGGTTCAAGTCGGCGATTCATAATCGGTCATACTATAGCGATACATTTTGAAAAATCGACTACACGAAAACTATCTTAATTTTGAACAGACACTTTATTTGGTTATATGTTGTAATATTTTCTGTATATGTGTAATCATGGAGATGGTATATCAGCCCATCGGACACATCTACACAGTGCATCCTATAATCAAAATGGCTTCCGACGAGTACTAACTCGTGTTTGACTTCCATATTTTCTCTTTCATCAAAACATCGTAAATCCACGGATGAACCTCGAAAAACCTCAAAACCGTTTAAAGAGCAGTCGTAACCTATACCCTACCTGCTACCTTAACGGTTATGGTTAAAGTTTTAGCGGGAAATCAATAATATTTTATCAAAATAAAATTTAATTATCAATGTTTTGATCAGTTTTGTTTCGTTTATAAATACTAATACGGGACACAGCAGATTTTAGACTCAGCAGATATTGTGATGAATGGAAAGATTAATGGAAAGATTAATGGAAAGATTAATGGAAAGATTAATGGAAAGATTAATAGAAAGAGAGCAAGAGAAAGACAACGCAATAAATATCTGGATCGAAACTTGGAAGACTTAAGAGACAGTGGACATCTGGGCCATGGAGGTAGAATTAGATTCTACCTCCCTGGCTGGACAAACGACGGAGGATAGATCTTCATGACGCAAAATAATAGCCAACGTTCAGGACACGGCACTCCAATAGATAGATTAATGTTATTTATTTTTCAATTAGACCAAACTCCAGACGGACAGTTATATTCTCCAGACCATTCCAGACCACTTTAGCCAAAACTGCACGTAATTGATCAGTCAAAATAATACAGACCTGATTATTCATGACTCGGTGATATCTATTATATAACTGAGGTCATCGGACACAAACAAACCACAAGGGGCTGCCTGAGCAAGAGGTCACTGTGTCAATAACAAGGCGCCAAAATGAACACGCTGCATGCACACACAGCACCGAGTTACTGCAAAATGTTTTACATTGACATTTTTTATTCGATTTTTCTGAAAAAATGTGGGGCCATTTTTAATTTTCTTTGCATTTTTGGAAAGAACATGATCACAGCTGTCCCTCTGGCCTCTAAAATGATCCAATTATCGTTTTGGTTTTGTTCGTGAAACAAACTGATGAAAATTTGTTAAATATTAAACCATTTTTGATAAAATATTATCGGTTTATATCTTTAACCTGATCCAGAATAACTTAATAAGCAGGCAGGGTGACGGCTACGACTGTACTCTAAAAATTGTTGAGGTTTTCCGAAACTAATGGACATTTACTCAAGTTGTTATTCAAAGATAACACGGTGCAGTAAAACATGCGTTGGCGGGTTGGGTTGCGGGAGCCATTTTGTTCCACATGCTGCCGCTGGAGTCCGAATCTATACGTAGGGCCTACCTACACACCAAAATCATAAAAATTATATGATTCTTTCGAGTGCAAATAGAAAAATAGTTTCTGATTACGTATTTCCTGTTATAGTCATAGGGCAAGAAGGACGA